>MU223464.1:439388-459572 GCA_018584345.1 Thuja plicata
GTGTAATGTGTATATACACACACATGTGTGTGTGTATATACACATTACACACATGTATATACACACATGTGTGTGTATATACACACACATGTATATACACACACATGTATATACACATTTGTGTGTACATGTATATACACACATGTGTGTGTATACACACATGTGTATATACACATTTGTGTGTATATACACATTTGTGTGTATACACACATGTGTGTGTATATACACATTACACACATGTGTATATATACACACGTGTATATATATACATACCCACATTATAAAAAAGATTTTAAAAAAAGTAAAAATTAATAAAATAAAATAAATTTGAATCCATAAAAAGCTTATTCTTGAATAAGAAATGAATTCCAGCTTTTTTTTAGAATTAACTTATGCTGGAATAAGCCCCAAAATGGGGATAAGTTTTCTAATTCGAGAATAAGGAAAATGCCCACAAACAGAGAATAAACTTATTCTAGCATTAACTAATGCTTATTCCAGCTTATTCCAGTTTAATTCCTTGCGCCAAACGGGCCCTTAGAGAAGAGAGAAAAGGGTTAAGTTTTAATTGTGACAACCTATATTGGTGAGGCCATACACATATTGAAAATAAGTTTTTCCATATTGAAGGGCTAAGTGAGCAACAAGAAGATAAACTAATGTCAAAAGGTGACGATGAATTAGTTGAGGAATCACGAGATAACCAACATTTTCTTATAAATGATGTTTTGGAGTTAGTGCTCCACAAACTCTTAATGTGGCGGGCTTCCTGAAGAAATAGAGGGGAACACTATTGATAGATTCAAAAAGAACTCACAAATTTGATTGCAAAAAGTTATCTAGTCTATATTATTTTATATATCACACTCTATATTTTCCAGTCTAAATTGTAAATAGGAGTATTGTTAGATCAATGATTTTTTAGTGGCTAATATTCACTAAGTGACTAATACTTAACGTTTGGAAATACAAATTGGCTAATAGTCAAACATTTAAGGTAACCTAAATCACCACATTTTTACAAAATTTTGGTCTATTCTTATTTAAATTTCTAAATAATTTATTTTATTAAATTTTTTAATTTAAAGATTAACCAAAATATTTGATACATGATTAGATTAGATTCAATTATCCTATTTAATTTATTGTAGCAATCTAAATTAATTCATCAAATAATATATAATATAATTATTAGTTACTTTAGAGTCATCAGTCTTTAGTTTCCACCATTGATTAAAATATAATCTAACATTATCCATATAATATGTGAAGTGACATTTGCCTACAATTTGTAATATTCACACAGGCTGATTGTTGATCTAAAGGGATATCAATAATCTTAAAGGAATAATCTCATATAATTCAATTAGGGTTGTTAAATTATATTTTAAATTAACGGTAGCAACTAGATATTATAGGGTTTCCCTTTAAACCAAACAATAATTTCGACCTTCAAAAATTTTCTTTTCTATAACAATTAAAAAAAATCCAGAAGGATTCACCATGGTAATTAATTTATTTTCCTATTATTATCTAAGACATGCCAAATTTTTTCATAAAACTAATGTACTTTTGAAAAATTGCCAATAAAACTAATAGTTTTAATTTTTTTAAATGGGAGAGATACACTAGAAATAAATTAATATATTTTCCAAAAAAATGAAAGATTTACCAAGATTTGTATCTTTTTTGAGAAGGGGTTTCTTAATGTTATCCCTATTAGGCATTTAAGAAAATATAATAGTATTAAATTGATCATGGGAGAGAATTTTATTAAGTTTCCATTGTCTGTTATTTTTGTAGGCCAAAAAGATATATTGTTTTGCAAATTAAGCAAAATCAGATTTTACAGGGACCCGAAACCCAAAAATTACAAGAGATCAGAATTAGAGTTTAAGAACAACAGAAACAAACAACAAAAAAAAAAAGAGGGGGACCGAAGGCACCCCTCAACATCAAAACACCCAAACTAGATATCTAAAAAAGAAACAACAAAAGGAAACCAACTACTGCCATCCTTTTAGACCCCAGATGGTTTCGTCCATTTTTGCATCCAGCTCGGTCATCTTAGCCACACTAGCTTTAACCTCCAGAACATTATTGCTAGATGAGAAGGTTTGGTTCATCTTAGCTCTTGTTCTGGAACCCATTCCTTTACCCTTGGTAGTAGTAGGTTGACTTTTAACAGGATTCTCCAACATGTTGACCAAATGATGGAGGTTGTTAGCATAGGCCTTCATTCCCTCCTTGGAGTGCTCCAACATGTTATCCATCATTTTTTCCAGGAATTCAATTCTAGATAACAACATGAAAGGGGAACTAAATTCCTACAAATTATCATTATCTTTTCCTCTGTTAATCACCTTGTCCTATAGATTTTGGAGATTGATTTCCAGCTCACTGTTCTGTGCTATGAGCTTCTTAATTTCCTGGTAGGTCCAATTGTCGTTCCTAAAATAGTAAAGGGATTTGGATTTAGCTGTGTGTAAAAACCCAATAGTATAATCCTCCTTCCTGGACAAGTCACCTATAACCATTTATGACTCATTCTTATCCGTGTCCATGTTGTTCTCTTTCTTCCTTTCCTCTGCTTTCGTAAAATCTTTAGCCATGTAAAGGATATCATAATCCGTTCCCTTAAGCTTATCCTCAGTACACGGCTTCTTTTTTTCAATATCAACGTTATTATTAACATCCAAAGACTGGGAATGGGTATTCTCTATATTAGAATCATACTCCTTCACCACATTATCAATGTCATTCTTCCCCATATCTTCCATAGGGTTAAGCTGTTTGTCTCCCTCTATCACAATCTCCTTCTCCCTTTTAGGCTGGCTAGTCCCATCAAGGTCAATAACATCCATATATATGTTACTATTCTCCAACTCTACATTTTTTTGGTTAGACTCGATAGCTTTCGAGCCTGATCAACTTCAACATTAGATTCCTCAAGATTCTCATAAAGAGAATCCCCTAAAGACAACGTTTCCACTTCTCCAGCCAAAATTTAAGACTTCTTACCATTATACGAGAAAAAAATAGAATCATCATTCCCAAAAGGAACACCATTTGAATCCCCATCCTCCAAATTTATCGAATAAATCACCAGGTCAGCTTTCTTGGTCCTCAAAGATGAGGACGGGGTGTCCACATTCCTAGCTGCAAACTTCACTTTTTTAAACCTCTTCATAAACTCATCAGCCTTACCCAAACCAGGCCTGACAATATTCCTTTTTTCCCTAGGATTTTTACCCACACTAACAGGGATATTATCCCTTATGTACTCAAAAAAAAATAGAATGAGTCCCTCATGAAGAACATACTTACTTGGGTTGTCCCTATTTTCAACTAGATTGTGATACAGGTAAAAAAGCCAAGAAATACAATCTTTATGACCAAAATGGTTTAAAAGCATAAAATGATGAGATTTAGCATGCCTGAAACACCCATCTAGAGTAATATATTCCATTAAAACAATAAGGATTTTGGGTCACACCCCCTTAACAGTATTCACAACATAGAAACCTTTCTTTTTAAAAATACCACTTTTCTCAATAGTCACATAGTCGATCATTCCTCCATCCAGCAATGAAATTCTTGGTAATACCTTTGTCGTACCCATAGAATTTCTCTAGGTGGGGTGAAAACTGACCCTTACTAAGATTTCTCCAAATATTAGGGTCCTCCTTCCACTTCAAACAGTTCATAGGCTCTTCTCTATTCAAGTTTCCACCCATCAGAGTCACTCTCACAAGAATAGTATTCATCCAAGAAGACAAGAAAGCCAAAATCCAGACTTTGAGAAAGAAGAAGCAAATCGCCCAGAAAGCGTATGAAAAAATAGAAATTATGATGCATCACCTCTCTGCGGTGGCCATCATAAGTAATGAAATGTTTATCCCTCTGCAATCTTTCCATCATTATTATAAAATCTTCCCTCTTTACCAATAGTCTTGTCAAAATTAATAAGACTAATATCCTCCACGTTAAGGTTCATTATGTTGTGCCAAGTCATGACAGATTCAAGTGCAACCCCTTTATTAGTGAACACATCAATAAATTTATTTGACTCATGAAAGACATAGAAAATATAGGAATGATTAAAGGACCCCACAATACCTTTAGCTTTATCAATCGCATTCACTATAGACCGTAAAACTTTGGATTTTCCTTCAAGGTAGTTTATAATATTTAGCGAGTTACCTTCCAACCAAATATTAAGATAGTTTAAATGTTTGGCTAGGGATAGAGAGTAAAAGGCCCCAAGAGCCTTAACCATATGATTAGATTGGGATCCAATAGGAACATTAATGGCCATAATTAAGTTACCTCTGCAATCCCTAATGACGCCCCGACAACTAGATTTACTCGATTTTCCTTTGGCAACACCATCAAAGTTAATTTTAACCCAACCCTAGGGGGCTAACTAGTAGCAATTGCCCCTATTATGCCTCTTTTCATCTTTTTGATGGTCTTTTCATCTTTATGATGGTCCACTAAGAGGGGGGGGTGAATCAGACCAATCAAAACTTAAACACTTAAAACTAAACTCTCTGAATCACACAGTAACATTGAATACAATAGTAACCAATTCACCAAATAACTTAGTAACTTAAACAACAATACAACTCTTATATGTAAATCAATCATTCAAACTTAGTAACATCAGATTAACTCATATAACACCATATTTAACTCGGTTGACACTAGATTTAATGATGAAACCCAATTTGGGAAAAAACTCTATGGGAATTGTGACCCACAATAAAAATGTACCCTTCTGAAGTAGCTCGGTTAAGAACTTATCATGTTAAATATTACAAACACATTTTCTAAATGTGACACTGTTAGGGGATTTCCTTCAGATCTGTTAAGATCTTCACCCTGTTAAGAGTGGCCTTATTAGAGGACTTTAAACACTCTTTTGGAATGTCACCTAAGTCTAGGTTTTACAAATAGGACAGTTAAATCCACTCGGTTAAAAGATTTATTTGTTACAAATAATAATAAGCAGCATTAAAATTTGATCTATAAATATAGAAATTACCTTTTCTTGTGTTAGATCCTTTATGCTCAATTGAATAGTGACATCTCATAGTCCATTGATCTCTTTCTCAGACTGTAGATTCTTCAATCTCTATTTCTCTATTTTGCTCGGTAAATGCTGTTCTTCAGCTTCTTCTTCTCTGTTTAATTCACCAACAACTGTACACTTTATTTTTTAATTTCTCATTCTTTATATAGACATAATTTTTCCTCTTAATCTCCTTAATTATATTTTCCATCATTTTCACTTAGTCGTTCGATCATCTTCTTCATAATTCTGAACTCAGTAAACCATTTCACTTTTACCTTGGAACTTGTACTTGTTACCAATAGCTCTGATACCAATTGTTAGGAATAATAGTCCACAAGATAACTAAGAGGGGGGTGAATCAGTTGTAATCTAGATTATTAAACTTTATACTTTATAAACCAAATTTGCAAATGTAAATGATAACATAGTAATAGCCAACACCATAACACAATATTTGTTGTTGAGGAAACCCTGTTAAAGGTAAAACCCCAGTGGGAATTAACACCCGCAAATAATGTATTGAGAGTATAGTATCCATGTGAAAAGATATTATCCCTATTAGGAGCTTGTTACAACATTATAGTACACATTCCCTATTAGGAGACAGACCCTGTTAGGAGTCAAAGAAAATAGTAGGCTCAATGCCAAGGCACACTGCCCAAAGAAGGTTAAAGCCACCCTCAAGGATTCACAATCTGAATCAAGTGTATAAAGAAAATACACATTCCAATGAACTATCTGATAGAAACTATCTTTGCTTGGTCAGTTCCAATGATGTATCAACTCTGCATTGTATCCAACAGTCAACAAGCTTCGCAGCTTTCACACTTCTCTTTCATTTTTTATATCACACTTCTTCACAAGAATTCATCTTTTATATATACCCTCTTACAATAATTCATTAGGTCGGCTAGTTAAGCTTTCCTAATACATAATTAAATAGGTCATCCAATTAAGGCTTTCCATCATACAAATAATTACATAGCCCCTTTCTAAGATACACACGGTATCTATATCAAGTATACAACATTTACAATCCATTACATATACTTCCAAATCCGCAATTCATGCTCACAATTAATTTCACATGCTACATGTCTGAAGTCGGCCAGGGAATAGGTCTTCTCTAGAATACACACCACAACTGACATCATCAATATCCAATCAAAAATAGAACTCAACCCATTACTCTATCATATGTTGGCTGTCCATCAGTAAGCTCGCAAGTTTTGAAATATCTTCGCCAGAAAGATATACCTGAAACACAGAGACCTGCTCTATCTAGAATCACAGTTACAGTCCAGAAAACCAGTCTTCACTAAATCAATTGTAACATCCATAGTAGTAACATAAATTCAGGTGACCTTAGGGATAAGGGCAGTACACATCCTTCTGCATAAGTCCAACTTTGATCATTCTGAATCATCTGTATAGTGTCCATACACTCCATCCAGTTAAGTAGCCAGTCTGTCTTCTTCATAGAAATATATGTTGACATCAGTGAAAAAACATGAATATCAACAACATGATCAGTAACCAAAAATGATATCATCCAACAATCTCCACCTTTGGCATTGATGGAAACATATGGGAAAATCCATATGTATCAACCCAAAAGTACTCACTCTCAATACAATCTTCTCAATATCCTCAACACAAATCTCCCCAAAACAGTAGGGATTTTTACATAGATTTCTTCCCCCTTTGGCAGCAATGGAAAAGGGTGCCATAATTCATCTATAGTCTTCTATAAGATGTATCTTTTTAAAATCTTCATGTCTAATTAGCTAGGTGCAAGATCACCCAAATGTACTCCATAGTATTCTTCTGTGATCACTCCCCCTAAGGAGTAGATCCATACATCAAGTCCAGAGAATGATATAGCTCTGAGATCCACTGGACTGATGCACATCTGCATCATTTAGTTTTCACTGGGAGGGGCCATCACCCCAAGCATGCCTCTAATATATTCAAAAGCATCTTTTGGCAAAGGTTTAGTAAATATATCTGCTATCTGTTCCTTTGTGCTAATATACTCCAGTTTAATCTCTCTATCTACTACCTTCTCTCTTAAGAAATGATACTTGATGGAAATATGTTTAGTCTTTGAATACATTACAAGATTCTTTGACATGTTCACTGTGCTGGTGTTATGACAATGGATAACCATGGATTATTTGAAAATTATTCTGATGTCCTTCAACATTTGTTTCATCCAAACAAATTGTGTACAATTTATTGCAACAACAACATACTCTTACTCAGCAGTAGATTGAGCAATACAGTTCTGCTTCTTGCTCAACCAAGAAACCAACCTCTTTCCAAGGAAAAATGCACCACCACTTTTGCTCTTCCTGTCATCCACATTACCTGCCTAATCAACATCAGTAAAAGCCTACAATGTAAAATCATCAGATTTTTCATACCATAATCCATATTCTACTATTCCTTTCAAATATCTGAAAATTATTTTCACAGCAGCAAAATGTGTCTCTTTAGGATCTGCCTGATATCTAGCCACAATTCCAACTGCATTGGTAATATCTAGTCTAGTGTGTGTCAGATATTGTAGACCTCAAATCACTGATCTATACTTAGTCTGCCCAACACTTTGAGTCTCATCACTCTTAGTTAGTTTGTTCCCTGTCACCATAGGTGTACCAATAGGTTTACAATCTTCCATTCCAAATTTCTTGAACATTTCCTTAAGATACTTGGTCTGAGATATAAATATTCCATTCTTACTCTGATTAATTTTCAAACCAAGAAAAAATTTCATCTCACCAATCATTGACATTTCAAACTCATTCTCCATTTCTTTAGCAAACTTCTTACTCATTTTATCATTTCCTCCAAAAATGATATCATCAACAAAAACTTCTATAATTAAGATTTCATCGTCATCAATTCTTAAATACAAATTACTGTCTACAATATCTTTTCTAAAACAAAGACGAAGTAGATGTTTATCTAGTCTTGCATACCATGCCCTTAGTGCTTGTTTTAGTCCATATAGTGCCTTCTTCAGTCTGCAAACCATGTTTTCATCATCTGTCAAAGGAAAACCATCTGGTTGCTCAATGTACACTTCTTCTTCTAGATCACCATTTAAGAATGCTGATTTCACATCCATCTGATACACTTTGAAGTCTTTATGTGCATCATAAGCAAGGAATAGTCTCACAGCTTCCAATCTAGCAACAGGTGCAAATGTTTCTTCATATTCAATGCCTTCTTGTTGTGAGTAGCCTTTACATACTAGTCTAGCCTTGTTTCTTACCACTGTGCCTTCCTCATCCATTTTGTTTCTGAAAACCCACTTAGTGCCCAATCACATTTTTGTTCTCAGGTCTTGGAACCAATTCCCAAGTATTGTTCATCTTTATCTATTCTATTTCTTCTTCCATGGCTTTAGTCCAAGATTCATCTTTACATGCTTCATCACTAGTCTTTGGTTCAACTTGAGAAATCAAACAGATCTCATCTCTAACTTTAGATCTAGTTATCATGCCTTTGCTTACATCACCAATAATTTGGTCTTCAGGTTGGTTTTTCTTGACATACCTTGGTGTACTTAATGTTTCAGTAGCTTCGGCCTATTCTTCTTCTTCAATCTCATTCTCGATCATCAAGGGTCCTTCAGGTTCAACAACAACTTCTCTTGACTTTTTTATCTAACCACAATCATACATTCTTTCCTGAAATTGAAATTTTTCATCTATCCTCACTTTCGTGCTTTCAATTAGTTTCCTCAGTCTCAGATAGAAACATTTATATGCTTTAATATTAGTGGAATAACCAAGAAAGATTCCTTCATCACTTCTAGCATCAAACTTGCCTATCTCATCATCTCTCTTGATATAACATTTACTACCAAATATTCTAAAATATTTCACAGTAGGTGCATGATCAAACCATAATTCATAAGGAGTTTTATTTGTAACTTCCCTGATCTGAATTCTATTTAATGTGTACACAACAGTGCCAATTTCTTCTCTCTAATGAACATGTGATACATTTCCTTCTAGCAACATAGTCCTTGCAGCATCTAATATGGTTATGTTTCTTTGCTCTGCTATTCCATTCTGTTGTGGAGTTCTAGGAGCTGAAGTCTGTCTATGTATTCCATTTTCTTCACAATATGTATTAAATAGTTCCGATGTAAACTCTCCTCCTTTGTCTGATCTTAAACATTTCATCTTTAAACTAGATTCATTCTCAACTTTTGCTTTGAATAAATTGAACTTGTCAAATGCTTCAGATTTCTCTCTCAAATATGTAACCCACATCATTCTAAAAAATTCATCAACAAAAAGTATAAAATACCTTTAACCATAGTATGATCTTGTTCTTATAGGACCACATAGATTTGTATGCACCAGATCCAACTTCCCTTTTGCTGCTTTGCTCTTGAGAGTGCTTCTATTCTATTTCCCCATAACACATTCTCTACACATAATGTTAGATGGCTTTACAATTCTAGGCAGATCTCTAACTACTATTTTCATACTTTCCTTCACAATGTTATAAAATTAACATGACAAAATCTTCTGTGCCATAACCAACTGTCATCAACCTTTGCAACAAAACAAAAAGCTTGAGATGTGTTCAATTCAAATACATTACCTCTGGATTTAGTACCAGATGCTATCAAGTCTCCTATTTTTCTCTTGATAGAACATTTTCTATTTATGAAGATTAGTTGATAACCCTTGTCCACTAGCTGTCCAACACTCAACAAATTGTGCTTAAGTCCATCAACAAGTAATACATTGTCAGTGTTAGTCTTTCCATCCAAGGAAATCGATCCAATTCCAATAATAAGTTTAGGAGTATTGTCACCAAATCTAACAACACCACCATCATATATTTTTAAACTCACAAACTTATTTTTATCTCCAGTCATATGATGTGAACAACCACTATCTATGACCTATTCAAATTTCTTTTCAACTCATATACTAATGCTTTTTCTTCATGCATAGGTTCATCATCCTTAATAGAAATAAATCCAATTTCATCATAATCACCATCCTCATCATCATATATACCTTCACTAGCATAATAACATTCCTTATCCTTTGAGAAATTAGACTTGAAAAACTTAGGTTTGTGCTTTGGAATTCTTGTAGGACATCTAGATGCAAAATGACCGATCTTCTTACATGAAAAACATTTCAAAGGTAATTTTCCCTCAAACTTACCCTTACCTCTCTTTTCTCTTCTGGCAATTAGTGCAACGATTTCATCTAGCTTTCTTTCTTCTTCCTTTATCTGTTCCCATTCATCAACATAGGCTCCAAGTTCTTCTCTTATATCATTACTGCTCATGCTTGCATTTCCAGGTAAGATTCTTTTTCTTTTGTGCACGGTTGCTTTGAATGCTGACTCAACCTTAGGTAGAGTGTCTCCCAATTTTTCAGGTTCAAACGTAGTTAGTTTTCCAATCAACATCTCTCTGGTGAAGTTCGGTGTCAAAGGTATGATCTCCTCTATAGCCTGAACCTTGGTTCTATATGCAGGTGTCAAAGATCTAAGTATTTTTACAATAACTTCTTCCTCACTGTAAGTTCCTCCAGAGTTCCTAATACCAGTAACTACCTTAGTAATTCTCTGTGCATATGCTCAGATGTTCTCATCTTCTCTCATCTTTAGTGATTCCACCTTTGTCTTCCATTTTTGTAACTTTTCTTGCTTTGTAAACTTGTCTCCAACATATAGTGCTTCCAGTCTTGACCAGATTTCATGTGCAGAGTCCAAGTCCTTTACTTCAGTAAATTCTCCTTCTGATAATGCGCTGATTAAAGATTCCCTTGCAACCATATTGCATGAGAATATCTTCTTTTGATCTTCACTAGCTTTCTCTAATTCATTCTTAGTCGCTATCTTTTCCTTCTTCTTTGTTATCATCTAGTAATCAATTCCCAGACATAGAAAATGTGTTCTCATCTTGTTCTGCCAACTATCAAAGTTTTCAGAGTCAAACTTTGGACTATCCTTCCTGTAGTAAGTCATCTTCAAGATCACCTCAAGCTATTAAACTTTCTCTCTGAGGAACAATAGCTCTGATACCAATTGTTAGGAATAACAGTCCACAAGACAGCTAAGAGGGGGGGTGAATTAGTTGTAATCTAGATTATTAAACTTTATACTTTATAAACCAAATCTGCAAATGTAAATGATAACACAGTAATAGCCAACACCATAACACAATATTTGTTGTTGAGAAAACCCTATTAAAGGTAAAACCCCAGTGGGAATTAACACCCAAAAATAATGTACTAAGAGTATAGTATCCTTGTTAAAAGATATTAGCCCTATTAGGAGCTCGTTACAACATTACAGTACACAGTCCCTGTTAGGAGATAGAACCTATTAGTAGTCAAAGAAAATAGTAGGCTCACTGCCAAGGCACACTTCCCAAAGAAGGTTAAAGCCACCCTCAAGGATTCACAATCTGAATCAAGTGTATAAACAAAATACACATTCCAAAAAATTGTCTGATAGTAGTTGTCTTTGCTTGGTTAGTTCCAATGATGTATCAACTCTACATTGTATCCAACAGTCAACATGCTTCGCAGCTTTCACACTTCTCTTTCTTTTTTACTACCACACTTCTTCACAAGAATTCATCTTTCATATATACCCTCTTATAATAATTCATTAGGTCGGCTAGTTAAGCTTTCCTAATACATATTTAACTAGGCTGGCCAATTAAGGCTTTCCATCATACAAATAATTACATAGCCCCTTGCTAAGATACACACGGTATCTATATCAAGTATACAACATTTACAATCCATTACATATACTTCTAGATCTGCAATTCACGCTTACAATTAATTTCACACGCTACATGTCTGAAGTCGACCAGGGAATATGTCTTCTCCAGAATACATGCCACAACTGACGTCATCAATATCCAATCAACAATCAAACTCAACCCATTACTCTATCATATGTCGGCTGTCCATCAGTAAGCTTGCAAGTTCTAAAATATCTTCACCAGAAAGATATACTTGAAACACAAAGACCTGCTCTGCCTAGAATCACAGTTACAGTTCAGAAAACCAGTCTTTACTAAATCAACTGTAACATCCACAGTAGGTAACATAAAGTCAATCAACCATAGGGATAAGGTTAGCACACATCCTTATGCATAAGTCCAACTTTGATCATTCTGAATCATCCATACAGTGTTCATACACTCCATATAGTTAAGTAGCCAGTCTGTCTTCTTCATAGAAATATATGTTGACATCAGTTACAAAACATGAATATCAACAACATGATCAGTAACCAAAACTGATATCATCCAACAATAGTTTTCTTGGAACTCTCAAAAATTAGTTTAACTGCTTGATCTTCACCTTAGATATTCTCATTGAATTTTCACATTTGTATATCTTCTAACAATCTTCCTTTAATTCATATCCTCATCCAGCTCATCATCGCATCACATTAAATTTGATCTTATCATCATTTATAATCAATGTCATGTACTTGGTAAAACTTGCTTTGCAACTCGGTAACTATCTTCATTCACTTCTCAGTGTCTAACTCATCTTTGGTGCTCGGTGCTTGACTGTCACTCAGTGTTCGGTAACTGTGACTGACTCACATATTATTCTATCGACTAACTCTATCTAGCTCGGTTAAGTAACTCTTAACTCTTTGCAATTTTCAACTTGATCAATCAATTATACAGATTTGATAACATCAAATATATAGTAGCAAACAACTATATCATCATTACTTCATCATTTTCTGATTTGTATTTTTCACCCATTTAACTTCTCCTCTTAAGATATGGTAACATAATAAAAATCAATTAATCAGTTGCTTGACATCAACGAGAAAACAAAAACTGATCTAATCATTTCTACAATCATGATACTCGATAGCACTCGGTGTTCATCATCTCCATCAGATCTTCATCATTTTATTAATAATCTCCCTCTTTGGCATTGATGACAACCACTATAGAAATGTTATAGCAATTGATGATGACAACTCTTCAATACATAATTGTACTCCATCTGAGTTGATATTTCTGTTTCCACTTTGATCTCTAATCCAAATCTCCCTCTTGGATAACTCTTCTATTTTTGTAGCATACATTCTGATTCTCCTTCATGAGTAAATAGTAGCAATTCATTCTCTCACAATTCATCAATATCTCCCTTAAGGATAAATGTCATGAATTCATTCTCTCCCTCTTTGAAAACAATTCCAAAAAGTCATACTCTTGAAAACTTGTTTCAGTAGTGGATTATACCTGACATGTACTCATAAATAATTACATACAAAAATCTTTTCACAACTTCAGAAATGACCTAAAGTGTGTCATACTAACATCAATTCAAAAATAGATATTCTAATAAAATATAGAATTGGTGCAACATGCCTCATGCTATTTAGTGAACATTAGATAGGGGAAGAACCCCTAATTTACCTTTGAGATACTCAAAATCATATTTAGGTAGTGGCTTTGTAAAGATATCAGCCAATTGTTCCTTTGAATTCACATATTCCAATCTCATATTCTTTTCTTGAACTTGTTCTTTCAAGTAGTGATACTTGATAGAAATGTGCTTGGTCTTTGAATGCATAACCGGGTTCTTTGATATATTGATAGTACTTGTAGTATCACAAAAATTAGTAACAGGATCTATGATATATTCTTGCATACTTTCAAGTAATTTCTTAATTCATACTATATTTGTACAATTCATAGAAACAACAACATATTCTACCTCGACAGTAGACTGTGAAATGCAACTTTGTTTCTTGCTCAACATGTAACGAATCTTTCACCTAGAAAGAACGTGCCTCCACTAGTACTTTTCCTATCATCAATGTTTCCAGCCCAATCTGCATCAGTGTAGACTTGCATATCAAAAGTACTTCCTTTCTTGTACAATAAACCAAATTCTTTTTACTACAAACATATATGTTTCCTTCAGATTAGAAGAAAATCTTGCAACAATCCCAACAATGTGTGCTATATTAGGTCTGCTGTGAACAACATATTGCAATTTACCAATCACGGATAGATAAAGAGTATCATCCACCTCTTTTGTTTCATCCTCTTTAGATAATTTACATATCCAGTAACTATAGGTGTTCCAACAGGTTTGGAATCTTCCATACCAAAAGTTTTGAGGATCTCTTTGATATACTTAGCTTGTGTAATATAGATCCCTCCAGTAACTTGATGTATTTGTAGACCTAGAAAGAACTTAATCTCTCCAATCATTGACATTTCAAACTCTTTTCTCATTTCATCAACAAATCCTTTACATAAAGTGTCATTGCCTCCAAAAATAATATCATCAACAAAAATTTCAGCAATCAAAACTTTGTTATCACTATCACATTTCAAGTAAACATTACTGTTATCACTTGTTTTTTGAAATCCTATTTTGATTAGATAAGAGTGCAATCTCTCATACCATGCTTAGGGTGAATTTTTCAAACTATATAAAGCTTTATGTAACTTACATACCTTCTTCTTGATTGTGTTCTCAATGAATCCTTCAGGTTGCTCAATGTATACTTCTTCTTCAAGTATCCCATTAAGAACTACAGACTTAACATCCATCTGATATACCTTGGATCTTTTGTAAGAAGCATAAGCTAGAAGTATTCTAATTCCTTCCAATCTAGCAACAGGTGCAAAAGTCTCTCCATAGTCAATAACTTGTTCTTGTGCATAACCTTTGCAAACCAATCTAGCTTTATTTTTGATAACTTCTCCATGCTCATTCAATTTGTTTATGAAAGTCAATTTAGTACCAATAAAATTTTCATCTTTGGGCCTGGGTACTAATGTCCATGTCTTTTTCTTCTCAATTTGATCATACTCTTCTTTCATTGCTTTCATCCAATCTTCATTATCTAGTGTTTCCTTAACTTTCTTTGGCTCAAATGTAGATATCAAACATTTATTGTCCCTTAGCTCGCTTCTAGTCACCAGTCCAGTATCCTTATTTCCAATAATATTTCTCTGGGAATGGTGCCTTCTCACATACTTTTCCAAAATAGGCTCGGTAGCTCTCAGTTCTTCAATATCAACATTCAGTTGTTGAACTCCTTGTTCATCTTCCTCCTTGGTAGGTTCTCTCGATAAGGTATCAAGAACATCAAGTTGAACATATACAAACTTCTCATAATCCTCAGGTTCCTTCTTGCTATATTCATCATTCCTTTATCCAAATTCATCAATTCTTACATTTTCAATTTCCACCATCTTGTTAGTAACTTTGTTCAAACATTTGTAAGCTTTACTCCTTGTAGAATATCCTAAGAATATTCCTTCTTATCCTTTTGAGTCAAACTTTCCTTCTCTAGAATCTTTCTGTATAGTCAGAAAATGGAAGCACTTCCATAGTAGACTAGTTTATCCTTCTGAGTAAGTGGTTTGGGGTCATGTCAAGCACCTTGAATGGGTTCCTGACTTTGATCTGGCTTTATCCCCTTGTTCTGCCCTATTTCCACTTTTTCCAACCTATTTCTGGCACCCCAAACTGAGAAACTAGAACTTTGACCTCAGGGTCAAGGTTGACCTCAACCTTTACCTAGGTCAAGGTCAACCTCGACCTCAACCTAGGTCACAATCAACCTTTTTCTAGGCCCGAGGTTCAAATTTTAGAATCTCAGGGTTTTCGGATGTCGGTCTTTGGAAAAAGTTAATTCTCGCTTTCGGCTCAACTATTTCGGACTTCGGGATAGAAAATCATAAATTATATTTAACATAGGTCCTCTTCTAGGGGCATGGGTCCAATCAAAATTTAATTCTCCTATGTCGGCCTCGCTAGAAGATTGTGCCCTAATTTCATATAAAAGGAATTTTTCTCCTCTCATTTTCTCTAACCATGAACTATGATCATCAAGCATAATTGCAAGAACTTTCAAAGAATTGAAGAGTGAATTCCAAAGGTGAAGAAGAAAGATTTGAAGTAAGTCAAAGTAGCCATTGAAGTATTCATCCATTCTCAAGCACTTCTCAAGCATCCATTTTCATCAAGGAGATCCATTGGTGGCCATTGAAGGATTCAAGCTCCATGGAGCCCTCTTGTTGAAGATTTATCCATCCACATTCCTCCAAGCCTCTTCCAAATTCAAAAACCCATTCAAGATTGGTGTTGAAGATCTACAAGTAATTTATTGAAGACATCCTACATTCTCCATTCTACATTCTACATCCATTTGGTGCATCCGTACTTGTGGGTTCAAGAATTTGAATCCTCCACAATGACGTTTACATGAGCAAGGTAAATTGTTTTATTTACTTTGTTTATTTCTACAGTTTCAATTATATATTTGAGGTTAACTCAAAAATTGGGGTTTGACCAAGGCAAACCCCTCCCCATAACAAACAAACCATTTTTATTGTAGGTACAGGTTTGGAACAACAAATCAGGACGAAGATTCGGATACCCTTTTTGGAAAACTTTCAGGATCTAAAAATAGAATTTCAGTCTAAGAATTTTTAGGTCAATTCTTCCCTAGGGCACAATCATAAATTTTGGCCAATGGTGACATTGACTTGAGGGTACAAATTGGAACTATCTCAAAATAGAAAAAGATTTCTCAGTTTTGTCTGTCTCTGCGTTTCTATTCCAGATCTGGTCTCAGATTTTCCAGAAAATCAACACAGGCTTCAAAAAATAACAATATTTAGATCTGCAATATTTCAAGGTTAGTATATTTCTCCTATTCATTTCAATTAAGGTTATCAATCTTTGTACATCTATTTCACATTAAAATCAACAAAACAAACCGGGTACTTAAGATCTTCCTTCCTTATTCTTGTTTCTAAATGGTTGATTCATTTATGCATTGATCCTTCCTTTTGGGTTAATCAAGATTGTCCCAAATTAACAAATACATTATAGATAAGCTTTGGTGAGATAAGCCAGTTTAGTTTTTACTAACCTTTGTTCGTAATTTTGAAAGGATTCAGGTAAGAAGGATACACATTCTCCCTTTCATTTCGATTAGATGCATAAGTACTACTTTAGTTTAAACATATATATATATATATATATATATATATATATATATATATATATATATATATATAGTGATTTAATTGCACTCAATCTGATTTAAACTAGCACTATTGAGTACCTATCTTAATAATTCCAGGTTCAATCCTTAAAATGGAGATTCAAATAGGAATATACTCTAGGAAGGAGCTTAGTATATTTTTTGTATTCCTTTATTCCGCTACTTGTAAGGGATGTGTAATTATTAGATCTAAAACATTAATTTTATGCTATATTTTTTATAATGGCTTAAGGCTGAGTTTTTCTTCAGCAAGATTTGATATCACCAGAAAGCTAGCTTTAAAACAAAATTATAGTATGTCATACTAATGAATATCAAGAGCATTAGTATGTTTCTCTAGAGGGTTTTGTGCACAGGAACAACAATAAACATCAATGAAGGAATTATAGAAGAAAGAACCAAAGTTCCAGGATGATATTTTAAGGTTTTTTACCATCAAAAGTAAAGATATAGCCCTTGGTGTCACTTGTGATTTGAGCTGAAAAGAAAAGCATTTGATTATGAAATTTATCATGAGGGATTGCTGTCACATATATCTATAAATGAGGGTATTCCTGAACATATTTATTTGTAAACATGGATATAACTCCATATTTATCTATTACCATAAATGAGGGTATGCCTTCATATATTCTGTAAATGAGGGAATGCCCTCATAATAAAACTTTGTACTTCAAAATCTGGATCTTTGGTCCCGGGAAAGACTGGAGGTTTTCTTCTCCATTCTTTCCTACCAGTTCCCGAAGTGAATGGAGTCCTTTGTAATAATTTTATGTCAATAATAAATATTGTGGTTTCAGCCTTTTACCGATAAAAGAAAAAAAGATTCTACTTACTGAATTTACCTCTTTTCAACAACTTTGTGCAACACTTCATCATTATCAATTACAAGTGATTCAATTTGAGAGAAACACTCTAATGGATCCTATTCTAGTTGATAAGAGTGACACTTCTCCTAATCCAAATAAATTTTAGAAACCTAACAACTATATCAAGATTAATAAACAGACGAATGTGGTTGCTGATCAAGTTGCTGTTGCATCTCACAATGCCACTTCTGCATCCACTGCCTTCTGTATGAATCATACGTTTACTCCTCTCTCTGAATCTTTACATTCCATTATGAGTAGGTTGTTAAGTGCTAATATGATTACCTTGCCTCCTATTTGACCTCTCCTTCCTACTACCATAGCTTCAAAATCCTTTGATTCTAAAGCTTTTTTCCAATACCATCGCCAGAATGGCCATGATACTGAAAAATGTTATTCTCTAAAGCATAAGGTTCAAGACTTAATCAACTCTAATTATTTATCTATTGATAAATTTGATGGTAATGGGAATAAGTCTGTCTCTCCTCCTAATCAAAACCTTCAAATCTACACAAATCCTCTACCTACACATGATACTAATACCATCGCTCAACCATCTTCTATGGATATCATTTACAATTTAGAGATGGATGATATTAATCACATTGTTAATCATGTGGAGAGCGTTGTTGCATCTTAACCTATTGTTTAGGATCCTTTGCCTCCACCTCAACTTCAAGTTCCATCTAAACCTTAGAAACAAACTAAGGATAAATGACCTCGGGAACTTTCAATTACATTTGATGACTCTGACACTATTAAGGCTCCTGATGGTCCCCTTTATATTTATGCTAGAATTTCTAAGATACCTACGCGTGGTTGTCTTATTGATCCCACATCTTTAGTAAATGTTATTACTGAGGAAAATATTTTTATGAAAAACCTACAATGTGATTGTTATGATGCATCAGATGCATGGATCCAAACTTGTAATAGTTTTCTCTATCCTGCACTTGGTTCTATTAACTTGCCCATTGAACTCTGTGGCAAGGTTGTAGATACTACCTTCATTATTGTTCCTACATTTGATCATTTTCAAGTCAAAGCTGGTTTGCCTTGGATAAGTGCTATGCATGCTATTGCTTCTCCTATTCATAAATGTCTTAAGTTAATTCATCATGGAGAAGTAAAAATGATTAATCATAGCTTATATCAACCTTCTAGGCCCAGAGATTGTGCTACTCTTGATTTACTTTGGCCCTCATTACCTAATTCATGTCCTCCTCGCCCTAACAACATTTTTTCTCATATCAAGCTTATAAACATCACAATATTGTCGAGTTAAGCATGCCTAAGATAGATCTTAACCGTGGTATTTTTCCCACTCCTTCTATACCTCTTTTATCCATTACTACTAGCTCTATTAATCAACCTCCCAGTGTCGCTTCTCAGTCTACTGTGAATCATACCAATCCTCCTACAGAACCTGTGAAGGAATCAATGATTATTCCTCCTAGTTCTCCACATGTGTCAAACAAAGCAAAATGTAATAAATCTGCTAACGAATATTGTAAGAAGCGTAGAGCTAATGCTAGGGCCCGTGCTTCTCTTCTTAGAAATTCTTTACTTTCTTTCGATCAACCTATGCCTGATGTGTTGGAAGAATTTAATATTCACAATGATGTTAAGATTAATGAGTATGATGATCCTATTCACATCTTAGATCTGAGTGATCCCACATTAGTGTGTCCCACTTTTTAGGACGAAGGATTTCAGACTTGCTCCCAAAAAATAAAATTTGATGGCTTCACACGAAGCCACTACTTCGCGCGAAGTGACTGATAGGCTTCGCGCGAAGTACCCGACGTGGGTGGCTTCGCGCGAAGTCAAGACTTCGCTCGAAGTACCCCACATAGGGTACTTCATGCGAAGCCATTTTTTGCCAGAATTTGTATAAATTTCTGACTACCCATTTCATTTTTACTATTCACTTTTATAGATTTTGTGGACCCGGGGCTTAGAGAGAACCAGTGACGACTAGTACGACGTCAGCAACTCCCGAGCTTCTTCAACCTCTTATGATTGTTACTAGTACTGGGTACACACATTTTTCTCATTTTTTATTGTAAATTGTATGTTTTATATTTATTTTAGTTAATTATTTGTTTTAAATAATATTTAGTTTGTAGAAATGTTAGAAAATGATAGTTGAATTTTAGAATA
>MU223464.1:464180-486547 GCA_018584345.1 Thuja plicata
TAAAACTTAATAAACTATGAAATATTGACCCAAAATGAATGAAACCAATTACATCCTCTAGATATTGAAGTTACAAATATAATTTTGAAAGAATTACATCGTTATCATATTTTTAAAAAAAGTTATGTTGATCCAAGTGAAAGTCACTTGTTAAAATCACAGGTTTTTTCACACAAACCACTTTTCAAAGGAGAAGTAAAAATGATTTTTATTAAATTTTAATTTTTTTAAAAAAATATATTTCAAAACTAGAAAGAAAATGCTAAAAGACCCTAGTTTATATCATCTTCAAATTCCTTATAGTTTTGCGGCAATATGTGTTCAAAAATGAAGTTTTTCCTCCAAATGTTGATCTCTGTGTCAAAGTTGGCCAAAAAGTGGGACACACTATTGTGGGATCATCCATCCCATTTTAATTAATCTTGAAGAGGAAGATACCTTAGATGATCCTATTGATCTTAGTGATGAATATGAGACTATTGATCTTGATACTGACTTACCTCATATGCTTTCAACTCAATTGACAATTACACCTATTATCGAGCAATGCGATTCTCAAGAGGATCCTTGTTTGGAACTGGCTATTATTCCTACTGTATTGGATATAGTCCCTCTTGCGAGTTTCCCACCTTCCCTAAATGATATAAACCAAGATGGGGAGAGTAGGTGATGTGCTTGATTGGCTTATCCTTCATGGTAGCCGTTTTTGTGTTTGCATGTGTACTGTGCTTCTCCTGTAATATGTTTGCTAAATGTTTGTTAGACTCTTTTATACGACCCTTGTTACTTTGTTGGTGCAAGGTGATAAAGGAATCAAACCTATTGTATAATTCCTCTATATGTATCTCTATTCTTCTATATGTTGTTTTCATGTTATTTTATACTTGTGCTATTGTTTGTAAATGTTTTCCTTGTGTTGTCTACTTGGATCTGTGACATGGTAGCACTGATTCTTTTTGGTCTCCATGTTGTGGTCTGAAAAGACTCTTCTTCGTAACTCTTGAGTTTTCTTTCTTCCATTGTGATTGTGGTTCTACTTTCTTTGGGCAATGATGTCACTTAATTTGTAATAATATCATATCTATATGTACATGTTATCTTATCATCATACTGACCCCACAGTACGTAGATCCCTTCTATGTTCTTTGTATGTTTATGTGATATTTCTCTTGAGTTGTCTTTGTTTGGGGGCATCTCATAGTGGAAATGTAATCAGTAGAGTTTTTTATGTTTTTGTTCAAGCCATTGCTCCTGTTAAAGTGTTAGCAATGACTTTAACATGGGGGCATACGCTCTACTCACTTTTTCCACACATGCACATTCAAAATATTTTCAAAACTTAAATTTTTTTCCCTTTATGGATTAAAGACTAATCGTTAAAGCATGGACATTTTACTTTTTAGGATCTCTTGATCCCTCCAATTTAAATTTACATGGATCTCTTGATCCCTCTAGTTTAAATATATAATGTTTTGATCCCTTAAGGTCGGAAGGTGTCCTTAAGAACTGATCTCCCTGATGGGTTGACTACCTTGAGTAGCCACATTCACTAGGCGGTTCAACTCCATCTTTCTAGTTACACTTTTTCCTTGTATGGTTCACAATGGGAAATAAGTTCTCATTGGCAAAGGTAACCATACCCTCTCTCTCTCTTTCTCCTTAACTGGTGATGTCTCTCTTATCATGATATTAGGGTTGATAAAGACTTAAGTCCCTTGGGGGCTTGAGGATTCCTTTGTCCCTTGTTATTACAATAAGATTATCTATTCTTTATGACCTCCTTTACCAAGAGTTTGTATTGAGTCCATACTCTTGCTAAAGTGGGGGCTAAATGTTTAGTCAGAAAATGGAAGCACTTCCATGGTAGACTAGTTTAGCCTTCTGAGTAAGTGGTTTGGGGTCATGTCAAGCACCTTGAATGGGTTCTTGACTTTGATCTGGCTTTATCCCCTTGTTCTACCCCATTTCCACTTTTTCCAACCTATTTCTGGCACCCCAGATTGAGAAACTGAAACTTTGACCTTAGGGTCAAGGTTGACCTTTTTGGGTCAAGGTCAACCTTGACCTTGACCTAGGTCACAATGAACCTTTTCCAGGCCCAGGGTTCAAATTTTAGAATCTCAAGGTTTTTGGATGTCGGTCTTTGGAAAAAGTTAATTCCCGTTTTGGGTCAGCTGTTTCAGACTTCAGGACAACAAATCCTTAATTATATTTAACATAGGTCCTCTTCTAGGGGCATGGGTCCAATTATAATTTAATTCTCCTATGTCAGCCTCTCTAGAAGATTGTGCCCTAATTTCATATGAAAGGAAGTTTTCTCCTCCCATTTTCTCTAACCATGAACTATGATCATCAAGCATAATTGCAAGAACTTTCAAAGACTTGAAGAGTGACTTCCAAAGGTGAAGAAGCAAGATTTGAAGCAATCCAAAGTAGCTATTGAATTATTCATCCATTCTCAAGCACTTCTCAAGCATCCATTTTCATCAAGGAGATCCATTGGTGGTCATTGAAGGATTCAAGCTCCATGGAGCCCTCTTGTTAAAGATTTCTCCATCCACATTCCTCCAAGCCTCTTCCAAATTCAAAAACCCATTCAAGATTGGTGTTGAAGATCTAAAATAAATTGATTGAAGACATCCTACATTCTCCATTCTAGATTCTACATCCATTTGGTGCATCCATACTTGTGGGTTCAAGAATTCAAATCCTCCACAAGGACTTTTACATGAGCAAGGTGAATTGTTTCATTTACTTTGTTTATTTCTGCAATTTCAATTATATATTTGAGGTTAATTCCAAAATTGGGGTTTGACCAAGGAAAACCCCTCCCCCCAAAAAACAAACCATTTTTCTTGTAGGTACAAGTTTAGAACAGTAGATCGGGACAGAGATTCAAATACCCTTTTTGGCAAACTTTCGGGATCCAAAATTAGAATTTCAGTCTGAGACTTTTTAGGTCGATTTTGGCCTAGGGTGAAATTAGAAATTCTAGCAAATGGTGACATTGAATTGAGGGTACAAATCAAAACTATCTCAGAATAGAAAAATATTTTTGGGGTTTGTTCGTCTCTGCATTTCTATTCCAGATCTGGTCTCAGATTTTCCAGATACTCAACACAGGCTTCAGAAAACAACATTCTTCAGATCTGCAATATTTCAAGGTTAGTATATTTCTCCTATTCATTTCAATTAAGGTTATCAATCTTTCTACATCTATTTCACATTCAAATAAAAAAAACAAACCAGGTACTTAAGATCTTCCTTCCTTATTCTTATTTCCAAATGGTTGATTCATTTATGCATTGACCCTTCCTTTTGGGTTAATCAACTTGGATCTTTCATTTGAATATCTAATGATAGAAGGAGAGCGTCTTATTTACCCCCATAACATATTTAAATGTAATTTATTTTATGTTAAATAATCCACATTTCATAAACCCTCATTTCTTACCTTACACTTTCAAAATATAACATTTGCTTCCAAAAAATTTAAAGTAACTGACATTAGGTTTGTGTTCATACCAGATTTCATAAGGTGTCTTATTGGTACCTTTCTTCCTTTGTACTCGGTTCAATGTATAAACAATAGTACTCATAGTTTCTCTCCAAAAGTTCTGTGAAACTCCTTTTTCAGTCATCAATGTCCTAGCACAATAAAAAATAGATATGTTTCTTCTCTCAGCAATCCCATTCTACTGTGGTGTCCTCGACTAACAACTGTCTCTTAATTCCATTCTCATTACAAAACAATGTAACTCATCAGAAGTAAACTCACCTCCTCTATAAGATCTCAGACATTTTAATTGTCTTCTAGTTTCTTTTTCAATTTAGGCTTTAGCCTTATACCACTTAAACATTAGAAATGCATCAGATTTTTCTTTTAAAAACATTATAGACATCATTCTAGAATAATCATCCAAAAATAAAATAAAATATTTGTCTCCATAGTAACTTTGAGTCCTCATGGGTCCACATAAATCAATATGCACTAAGTCCAAAATTTCTAATGTAAAATAAGTCTTGCTTGAAAAACTAGATTTAGTCATCTTACGCATCTGACATTCTCTATACATAGCATTCTCAAGTTTTTGTAATCTCGATAGTCCTCTCACTCTATTCTTCTTACTCTCTTTGATTAAGTTGTCAAAAGTAACATGACAAAGCCTTTTGTGCCATAACCAAACATATTCAACTTTAGCAAACATTAAACTCTTCATAAAACTTTCAAGATAAAATAAATTAACTTTAGATTGTTCTCTAGTAGCAATCAGACTATCCTTCTCATCAAATAATTTCACCTTTCCATATTGAAATTCCAGTCGATGATCTATATTGTTTAGCTGTGCAACACTCAACATATTATATTTTAATCCTTCAACCCAATAAACATCATCACATCTTGTGTTATTCAGTAGAATTATTGAACCTTTTCCTTTCACAAGATATGGTGCATCATTACCAAATCTAACAAATCCTCCATCATGCTTTTCCAAGAAATAATATTAACTGTGTCACCAGTCATGTGATGTGAATAACCAATATCTATAATCTATGTTTCATTCTTACTTGTAATATCAGGGCTCTTGGTTCTTCTTCATCATAATCATCTTTAATAGAAACATAAATAACTTCTTTTCCATCATCACTATAAAAATAATCATAACCACTTATTCATTCATTAGGAATATGTCAAGATTTCTTACCTTTGTTTTTGTAGTCTCTGAACCTTCTGAATCTATTTTCTCTTTTGTCCTTATCTATGTTATCTTTCTTTTCCTCCTTATCTTTCTCAGGATAATTGAATGCAAAGTGGCCAATTTTATAAAAATTAAGAAATTTCAAGGGTAACTTACCTCAGTATTTGCCTTTGCCTCTCTGTAGCCTTCTAGCCAGCAAAGCTTTAAATTCTCTTTCATTCTCAACACATTTAGTAAATAACTCTTCAAGACCTTTAGTGCAACTATAAAATTTCTCACTAGCACTGCTCAAATATCCATCTTTAGCTATAGCTTCCCTAGATTTTACAACCTTTAAAGTAGACTTAAATGTAGATTCAATCTTAGATGTAGCAGGAAAAATATTGTCAAAATCATTTAACTCAAAAGCAGTTAACTTACCAATAGTAGCATCCAGTGAAACATTCATCTGGGGAATATATCTTAGCTCTTGTATAGAAGATACACAAACAACATAACTCGGTAGCAGGGATCTCAACATATTTCTTGTAACATCATCCTTTTTTATGATCCCACCAACTCCTTTGAAAGAATTAACAGTCTCCTTAAGTCTTGTACTTTATTGTATTATGTTCTCTCCTTCTTTGATGCAGATGGTTTAGGGTTCTAGTGATTTATTTCCCAAAATGCTTCTAATATCTTCTAACCATCCAATGGTTACCCCTCCTATGTGACCTCCAATATGTATCTCCTATATCCTCTCTATCAACTTGCCTCCTAGGTATAGTTGATTTGTGGAAGACATAAAATACCTCTAGGATCAACTAGTCCAACTAGTTTATCAATTTTCTAGGTTTCTTCACTAGATCTTTCCCCTAGAATCCAAAACCCTTTCTTAGGATCTTCCACACACACCTCATAGAATCTTTTGTATGTTATAGGTCCATTAAAATTCCATTGGAATCAATTCCAACTAAACTCGACACTCCAACAGTCCAATTGTTGCCAAATACACTAGGAGGCCTAATAGCCCTATTTCCTATTAGGTCAAATTTCACTATATTGGGTCTAAAGCTCCCAAATATTCCAAACAACCTTACAAAATACCTTGAAAATATTCAAGGTATCCACCAACACTATTAGAATCCAAAATCCTAGCTTCTGGATGCACCAACAACCCTAGTTATCTTTAGGCCCTAGTTTTCAGCCTATCTTTTAGGCCTCTGGACCAGTCAGTACAAAATGTCTCCAAATTGGTCTTCAAACTTCTTGTCATCATTTCTCACCATTTTATCCTTCATGGGAAAAATTTAGGGCTTCTTCACATACCACTAAGTTCACCATCCAAGATCATGGGTGCTCAATACAATCTGATCTTTACCCTATCCAGGCTCACCTGTTCCTAACAGTCAACCATAGGGCTTCATTCCATGTCTAGGAATCCCATTTACAAATAAAAGGAAAACAAAAATTATATGTACAGACTCTAACCCTTCATCCCCCATGGTTTCAACCATTTTCACTGGTGGATGCTTAGGTTAGAGCCATATTTACCACTGCAACTATGTAAATGGAACTTACAGACCAGTGGCTTAAATCCTATTACAAATTTACACTATGATAACTTGAAATCAAACCAATCAATGAATAAGAGAGCTAATTAGAAACACTACACCACCATATGGTTTGATCAACCAATCCAATCCGTACACTGTCGTACAAAAAGTAAGAAACAGTGCAGATTACAAGAAATCACAGCCTGACATCCGTACAATGACTTCACAAAAATGTTAAGCAATACAAAACTACATTAACCTTGTGAAAATAAAATATCCATGCTCAAATACCTGAGCATGGGTGGTTACAACCGCTCCAACCTCCATTTGCAACTTCTTGCAAAAAGTTGCTAGCAACTTTTGCTATTTGACTATTTTACTCAACTCGATGGATGTTTTTGACTTCCATGACCTTAGTTAGGTTACTTAGGGTCCGAGAAGACACTCTAAACCAAAGTTACACAAAATATCAAATTTTACCTTTCTAGGTAAAAACAACCACAATATCACATAGTGTGCACTTTTGGCTCTTACAAACATGGAGATGATCAATTCTGGATCCAACCTAGTGGATATTATTACATCCCACACAAAAACACCTAACACAACCTTAAAAAATACAAACCACATCAAAATGGGAGGTGCTCTACATCATACTCCCCTGGAACAAAGAACTCAAGTCCCTTGAGTTAGGAGGTGTTCAATGGTGACCCCATATTTCAAAATGTTTTCCTCAGCCATCCAAGTGGCTTCAGCTTCAGGTAGTCCCTGCCACTTGACTAGATACTCTTTGTAAGTACCCTTCCTCATCTTCTTAATCACCTTGGAATCTAGGATACTATCTAAGTGCAAAGGGATTGGGGTAGGCAAATATTTGACCCAATCATCATCTCCCAAATCTGTAAGAGTGGGTTGAACTATGTCTGGTGATGGTCCCTTATAGAAATATAGGTCACATACATTAAAAATGGGTGAAATTCCCAAATCAGGAGGCAACTCCACCTCATATGCATTTTTGCCATATTTATGCAATATTTTCAAGGGTCTTATCTTCTTCATGAGAAACTTGGTAGGCTGACCCTTGTACATAGTCTTTCCTTTCTGAGGTAAGCAAGTAATAGATCCCCCACATTGAACTACAAACCCCTCCTCTTCTGGTCTACCTTGGACTTATACTTCTCCCCTTGCTTTTGTAGAGTCTTGTTGACTTGATCATGAAGCTCTTTCATCTATTCTGCAAATGTCTCCCCTTGGGCACTCCTTTTGTCCTACAAACTAAGATTCCTTAGCTCTAAGATCCATCTAGAATTGGTTCCATAGACTATCTCAAAGGGGCTCTTACCAATACTCCTATTAATGGAGTCATTATAGGCAAATTCTGCATGGCCTATAATGTGATCCCATGACTGTCCATGTTGCTTAGTCAAGCCTCTTAGCAAGTTCCCAAGTGACCTATTTGCTACCTCTATTTTCCCATCTGACTGTGGATGGTAGGCTGAAGATAAAGATAAATTAGTCCCCAACATCTTCCAAAGGGTCCTCCAAAAGTGACCCACAAACTTAATATCTCTATCACTTACTATATTCAGTGGCAATCTATGGATTCTTACAATGTCCCTGAAGAATAGGCCTACAATATGTGAAGTATCATTGGTTTACTTGCATGGAATGAAGTGTGCCATTTTACTAAACTGGTCCACCACAAAAAATACACTGTCATGACCCCTTGGTGTCTTAGGAAACCCCAAAATAAAGTCCATATGTAGGCACTCCCAAGGCCTCTGAGGTATGGATAGAGGTTGATACAATCCACTATTACTACTTTGTCTTTAGCCCTCTGACATATCTGATAGTGCTCCACAAACTTCCTAACATATGACTGTAACCTAGGCCAATAGTAATGCTTATTCACTTGCTCAAGTGTCTTATCCACTCCAAAGTGGCCTCCCAAGCTTCCTCAGTGTTTCTCCTTCACAATGTTCTCCCTCATTGAGCACTGAGGTATACACATTAGGTGTACTTTGAAAAATAGTCCCTCCTGCAACATATATTCAGTGAATTTCACTTTGAACCCTTGTTGGAACTTTACACATGCCTCATAGGCATCTTTGAAATCTTTATCCTCTTTGTAGAGGTCTTTCAAATCATTCATCCCCACAATTTGCAATTGTATCTCCTATATAGCTAGTACTCTTTTGCTAAGAGCATCTGCAACCTTGTTTCTAACCCCTTTGTTGTGTTTGATGACAAATGTATATGCTTGCAGAGATTCTACCCACTTAAGGTGTATTTGGTTCAATTTCTCTTGCCCATTCAAGAAAATAAGGGCATGGTTATCTGTGTAGACCACAAATTCCCTTGGTAGGAGATAATGTCTCCATTTTTTGAGTGCTTTCACCATGACATACAACTCCAAATCATAGGTGGGGTACTTTTGTTTGGCCTCATTCAACTTCTCTGAGAAGAATGCCACAGGGTGTCCCTCTTGATTTAACACTGCTCTAATGGCTAGCTTACTAGCATCACACTCCACCACAAATAACTGGTTGAAGTTGGGGAACCTAAGTGTAGGTAGTTCTGCTATCCTCTTTTTCAACATTTCAAATCCTTGGTCTACTGCTATAGTCCACTTAAACTGACATTTGATTCCTCCTTTGATAGTGTTGAGGATAGGGGCACATACATGACTAAAATTCCTCACAAATTTCCTATAGTAGGAGGCCAATCCATGAAAAATCCTAACATCCCCTATGGATCTAGGTGTAGGCCATTCCAAAATAGACTTAACCTTATCAAGATCCATCTTCATACATCCATTAGCAACCACAAAACCAAGATAAACTAATTCAGTTTTCAAAAACTCACATTTTTCCTGATTGATCATCATCTTCTCTTGGTGTAGCCTCCTTAGAACCATCTCCAAATGATTCATGTTATCCTCCTTATACCTGATAAAGATCAAAATGTCATCAAGATAAACTATTACAAACTTGCCTATGAAATCTGCTAGCACTTCATTCACGAGCCTCATGAATGTGCTAGGTGCATTTGTTAGGCCAAAGGGAATTACAAGCCACTCATACAACCCTTCATTTGTCTTGAAGCATGTCTTCCACTCATCACCAGGTCTAACTCTAATTTGATGGTACCCTGACTTCAAATACACCTTGGAGAAATAACAAGAACCTCCCAAGTTATCCATCAAATCCTCAATCCAGGGCATTGGGAATCTATATCTAATTGTGATCTTGTTTATAGACTTGGAGTTAGTACACATTCTCCATTTTCCATCCTTCTTAGGTGAAAGGACAGTTGGCACAACACAAGGACTCAAACTCTTCCTTATTAGTCCTTTTTCCAAAAAATCTTGAATCTATTTTGCTATCTCTGCATTTTTACTTGGTGTCATCTTATATGCTACCTTGTTTGGAAAATTTGCTCCACGTATGAGGTCTATCTGATGACTCACATCCCTCATGGGTGGTAATGCACTTGGAAAACCATTAGCCACTATGTCATGATACCTTTCCAACAATTCTTGTACCTCTGGTGGCATTTTGGCTTTCTCCTTGGTCTCCTCCTTCGGCTTCACTATCACTACACAACAAAATCCTCCCTCCTTCTTAATAAATTTTAGAAAGTCCTTTCCACTCAAGAGCATCACATTGGTTCTCACATGCTTCTCTTCATTAGGTTCCTACAATGGATCCATTTGAAACTTCTTCCCTATCTTGGTGATGACATACTTGTTCTTTTCTCCATCATGAATAGCCTTCACATCATACTGCCATGGAAATCCTAAAAGAAGATGACATGCATCCATGGGAAGTATGTCACATATGAGCTTGTCCTTATACTCACCTATTTCAAACTCCACCATAGTTTGTTCATCCACCACTATTTGCTGTCCCTTGTTTAGCCATGACACCCTATAGGGAGTGGTATGAGGTATCCTTCTAAGTTTCAATTTTTCCACCATCTCTGTTGATACTATATTCTCAGTGGATCCAGAGTCCACTATCACCTTGCAGATCTTCCCATGAGACCTACAAATAGTCTTGAGAAAATTCTTTCTCTGAGGTGGCTCTATGGTTTTAGGAACTTTCAACAAGGTCCTTCTCAACATTAGATTCTCCCCATCCAATACTAGCCCTGCCTTGCAGATAGGAGAAGTGACACTTTGTGTGTCATCCTCTTGCACCAACTGATTTCTTCTTTCCCCCATAGATGATGTGGAGGTCTTGTCAGGACATCTGCCCATTGTGTGGCCCACTTGATTGGAGTTATAACATCTGCAAATGAAAATAGAATTTGTCCTTCCTTGGGACTAAAATCTACCTCTTGGATGCCCTCTTCCTCTGTATCCTCCTCTTTGAAATGAGCCTCTGTACTGATTGCTCCCACCATTTTCCATAGACTGATTCTCTTCTGGCCTACTTGGGATATCTCCTCTGCCAAAGTCATTCCTTCCTCTGAATCGTCTGTTATTGTTATTACCCCTTCCTCTTTGATGGAAATCATTTCTCCTTCTAGCCTTATCCTTTTCTCTCAAAGCCAAATGAAAACACTTATGCATACTTTCAGGAGCCATCATGCTAATTTCATCTTGGATTCCCTACCTCAATCCATTTAGGTACCTTGCTACTTTCTCCATGTCTTCTTCTTGTCTCCTTGACCTTAGGCTTAATTTGTGAAACTCCCCGGTATAGGCACTTATTGTCATCTCCTTTTGTCTCAAGTTCTGCAACTTTTGATACATTTGAATCTCATAATCAGTGGGCAAGAATTGTGCCCTCAGTCTGATCTTCATTCTCTCCCAAGAAACTATTTTCTTCTTTCCACTGGTTACCCTATCATCCTGCATCATTTTCCACCACACCAATGCAGATCCTTTGAGTCTAGCCTTGGCATAGCTAACTCTCTTGTCCTCTGCCACTTCTTTGTAATCAAATTGATTGTCTATGGCCTCTAGCCAATCCAACAAATCTTCATCATTCAAGCTGCCACAATAGTAGGGTATGTGTTCCATAATGTCTTTATTGATGGACTTAAAGGCATCCAAGAATACCTTTTGATCTTTATCCATCTCCACTTCTTTTCCTTTAGATTCTCTTGACTGATTTTCAGTCTCATCATCATCACTCTCATCTCCCCATTCAATTACTTTCTTCTTACTCCTTAATTCTGACACACTAGCCTTCTCCAAGAGGCCCTGAACCAATTCCACAATGGCATCCCTACTCATTGCCTTAGGAGGCATGCTGTCAACCTCTTGGCTCTCCTCCCCTTCAGACATACACCAAACTTAAAAAAATTCTAGCTCTGATACCACTCTGATGTAGATGGTTTAGGGTTCTAGTGATTTCTTTGCCAAAATGCTTCTAATATCTTCTAACCATCCAATGGTTACTCCTCCTATGTGAAATTTTCCAATATGGATCTCCTAGACCCTCTCTATCAAATTTCCTCCTAGGTATAGTTGATTTGTGGAAGACACAAAATACCTCTAGGATCAACTAGTCCAACTAGTTGTTCAATTTCATAGATTTCTTCACTAGATCTTTCCCCTATAATCCTAGACCCTTTCTTAGGATCTTCCCCACACACCTCATAGACTCTTGTCTATGTTCTAGGTCCATTAAAAGTCCATTGGAATCAATTCCAACTCTTCTGGACACTCCAACAGTCCAATTGTTGCCAAATACACTAGGAGGCCTAATAGCCCTATTTCCTAGTAGGTCAAATTTCACTGTTTTGGGTCTAAAGCTCCCAAATATTCCAAAAAACCTCACAGAAGACCTTGAAAATATTCAAGGTATCCACCAACACTATTAGAATCCAAAATCCTAGCTCCTAGTTTTCAACCTATCTTTTAGGCCTTTGGACTAGTCAGTACAAAATGTCTCCAAATTGGTCTTCAAACTACCTATCATAATTTCTCACCATTTTATCCTTAATGGGAACAATTTAGGACTTCTTCACATGCCACTAAGTTCACCATCCAAGATCATTGATGCTCAATGCAATCCGATCTTTACCCTATCCAGGCTGACCTGTTCCAAAAATTCAGCCATAGGGCTTCATTCCAAGTCTAGAAATCCCATTTCAAAAACAAAAACTATATGTACAGACCCTAACCCTTCATCCCCCATGGTTTCAGCCATTTTCACTGGTGGATGCTTAGGTTAGAGCCATATTTACCCCTACAACTCTGTAAATGGAACTTACATACCAATGGCTTAAATCCTATTACAACTTTACAATATGATAACTTGAAATAAAAATAATCAATGCATAAGAGAGCTAATTAAAAACACTACACCACCATATGGTTTTATCACCCAATCCAATCTGTACACTGCCATATAGAAAGTAAGAAACAATGCAGATTACAAGAAATCACAGTTTGACATCTGTACAGTGACTTCACAAAAATATTAAGCAATCCAAAACTCCATTAACCTTCTAAAAATCAAAGATCCATGCTCAAATACCTGAGCATGGGTAGTTACAACCGCTCCAACCTCCATTTGCAACTTCTTGCAAAAAGTTGCAAAAGTTGCTCGAGCAACTTTTGAAAGTTCCTAGAAAATTTTGTTATTTGACTATTTTACTCAACTCGATGGATTTTTTTGACTTCCATGGCCTTAGTTAGGTTACTTAGGGTCCTAGAAGACACTCTAAACCCAATTTACACAAAAATATCAACTTTTACCTTTCTAGGTCAAAATGACCACAATATCACCTAGTGAGCACTTTGGGCTCTTAAAAACATGGAGATGATAAACTCTGGATCCAACCTAGTGGATCTTATTACACCCCACACCAAAAAACCTAAAAAAACCTAAAAAAAACTTAAAACATAAAAACCACATAAAAATAGGAGGTGCTCTGCACCATTCTTTTGTCCTCATAGAGTCAAATTTACCTCTCAAACTTTCTGCTTTAGCCTTCTGAACATGCTGATCTCACCATAGGTTAAAATAAGATTATCCCACATCTTTTTTGAAATAGTACAATCATCAAGTTCATCATATTCCTGGTCACTAAGTGTAGAAGCAATCTCAATCGTTACTTGTGTGTGTGTTCTTGTTTCTGTCTTTGCTCACTGATTATCAAAGGTGCAATAGACGGTGCTACATATTCATTATCAAGAAAGTGAAGTCCATATTCTCCCACTCCAGACACATGCAACCTCATTCTAATTTTACATGAAGATAAATGATACCTATTCAGCTTTAGTGCTTCCCTCTTATACATCTTTACATCTTAACTAAAGTCCTTTTTAACTTATCACTTCAGAGTAACTAGCTCTGATACCAATTGTTGGTCAATCAAGGGGTGGGGGGGGTGTGTGAATTAGACAAATTAAAACTTAAACACTTAAAACTAAACTCTCTAAATCACAGAGTAATACTGAATACAGTAGTAATCAATTCACCAAATTACTTAGTAACTTAAACAAAAATACATCTCATATATGTAAATCAATCATTCAAACTTAGTAACATTAGATTAACTCATATAACACCAGATTTAACTCAGTTGACACTAGATTCATTGGGAATTGTGACCCATAATAAACATGTACCATTCTCAAGTACGCTTGGTTAAGAACTTATCCTATTAAAGATTACAAACACATTTGCTAAATGTGACCCTGTTAGGGGATTTCCCTCAAATCTATTAAGATGTTCACCCTGTTAGGAGTGGCCTTGTTAGAGGTCTTTAAACACTTTTTTGGAATGTCACCGAAGTCTAGGTTTTATAAATAGGACAGTTAAATCCACTCGGTTAAGAGATTTCTCTGTTACAAATACTAATAAGAAACAATAAACTTTGATCTGTAAATATAGAAACTACCTTAGCTTGTGTTGGATACTTTATGATCAATTGAATAATGACATATCATACTCCATTGATCTCTTTCTCAGACTTTAGATTCTTCAATCTCTATTTCTCTGTTCTGCTCGATAAATGCCATTCTTTAGCTTCTTCTTCTTCTTTGTTCAATTCGCCAGCAACTGTACACTTTCTTTGTTAATTCCTCATTCTTTATATAGACATAATTTTGCCTCTTAATCTCCTTAATTATATTTTCCATCATTTGCACTCAGTCATTCGATCATCTTCTTCATAATTCTCAATTCGATAAACCATTTCACTTTTACCTCAGAACTTGTACTTTTCTTGGAACTCTCACAATTTGGTTTAACCACTTGATCTTCACCTTAGATATTCTCATTGAATTTTCACATTTATAGATCTTCTAACAATCGTCATTTAATTTATATCCTCATCCAGCTCATCATCGCTTCACATTAAATTTTATCTTATCATCATTTATAATCAATATCCTGTACTTGGTAAAACTTGCTTTGCAACTCAGTAACTATCTTCATTCACTACTCAGTGTCTTATTCATCTTTGGTGCTTGGTGCTTGAATATCACTTGGTGTTTGGTAACTGTTACCGACTCACATATCATTCTACTGACTGACTCTATCTAGCTTGGTAACATAACTCTTTCAGTCATAACTTTAACTCTTTTCAATTTCTGACTTGATCAATCAATTGTACTGATTGGATAACATCAAATATATAGTAGCAAACAACTATATCATCAGTACTTCATTATTGTATGATATGTATTTGTCACCCATTTAACTTCTCCTCTTAAGATATGGTAACATAATAAAAATTAATTAATCAATTGCTTGACATCAATAACAAAACAACAACTAATCTAACCATTTCTACAATCATGATACTTAGTATCACATGGTCTTGATCATCTCTATCAGATCTTCATCAGTTGATTAACACTTTCAAGCTAATATTCCAACAATCAACTTCCATCCCCAAGCTCTTAGCTAGGTTATTATGCATAAAAAAGTTCACCTAAATACTTTTAAAGATAACATTCACTAGAATCAAAGGAGATCTTTGCACTTCCCTAAAAATCCTATTATTATGCTCTTTCAAGATGTTCCAGGTAAGGTGGGGAATATCAATGTTCCACACAAGGCTTACTCTCTTATTCCGACTAGGGCAGGTCCATTGCTGGAAAAAATCCTAGATAGAATTAGGAAAAACCCAGCAAACATTCCATCTTTGTAACAAGGCTTCCCAAATCTGTAAGGAATAGGAACAACTGAGAAGGAGATGGGTAGCTGATTCAGTTTCCTTACAACAAAGGCTGCATCTTTTAGGATAATGAAATCCCCTTTTCATAAGATTGTCAATAGTGAGGGTTTTATTCTAGATAAACAACCAGAAGAAAATATCAACTTTAGGAATAAGATATTTGTTTCACGCTTTAGCCCAAAAAGGAGACTCATTAGAAGGGTGGATCTGGATTCTATAAGCTGCAGCCACAGAGAAATTACCAAAAGGTTCCAAACCCCAAATTAAGGTGTCATTGTTTTCAATAATATGTTGAGAAAATAGAGCTTTATTAATATCTTAATTCAGATTCACCCAGTGATTCCCTCTCCAGTAATCCCCACCTTGGACCCAAATGAGGCTTTACATCTATTCATTAGATTTTTCAATCCAGGATTCATACAAAGAGGCTTATAAAAATCCATATGTTTTCCCAAAAATTGATTCTACGACCATTCCCAAGCTTCCATTTACTCCCTTTAGCATCCACCTTTTTATCTTCCATGATGTTGTTCCAAATTTTAGACCCTCCAATGTGACAATCCTCCTGAGTGATCTGGTCAAGAGGTAAATCAGTGAAATATTTGCTTTTCAATATTTTGTTCCACTCTTTTTCCTCTTTGTACATTCTCCATAATTGCTTAGCAAAAAGAGCCTCATTCATATGTTTAATGGATCTGACCCCTAAACCACCACGTTTCTTAGGTTTACACACCTTCTCCCAAGATAAAAAAGGAATTTTTTTCTTCTCTTCAGAACTAGACCAAAGAAAGCACTTCTGAATACTTTCTATCTTAATAGTAAACTTTGAAGGAATTCTAAAGAGACCGAGTGTATAAATGATTAAATTTTGTAAGCACGATTTGAGAAAAGTGACTTTGCCCGCCTGGGATAGAAAAAACATATTTCCATCCAGCAAGTTTATTGTCAAACTTCTCAATTATCCCCATCCAGAAAGAGTCAGGATGCTTGTCCCCAAGGGGGAGACCCAAGTAAACTGAAGGAAAGGAAACAACGTTGCATTTCATAATGGAAACTTTTTTTCTTTGTCTCTCCTCGGGGGTGTTAACAAAAAAGAGAGATCTCTTATGCCAATTAATGAGTTGGCCAGTAGCTAAAGTATAGGAATTAAGAACACCCTTCATGTTTCTAGCCTCATGAATAGTACCCTCACCCATAGAAATAGTACATCATCCACAAATTTCTCATGCGAGCACACCAAGTTGGCAGAGGAGGGGTGCAACCCTTTAAGAGATCCAACATTGACCAATTCCTGGATAAATCTCCCCAGAATTTCCACCATGAAAGTAAATAAAATGGAAGAGATGGGGTCTTCGTGTCTGATCCCCCTAGAGTTATGAAAGAAGGAGGAAGAAGAACCATTAATCAGAACAACAAAGGAGGTGGTGGAAATATGTTGATGAATAATCTAGATAATTCTAGGACCAAACCCAAACTTAAAAAACACTTTTCTCAAGAACAAAAAGTCAACTCTGTCATACGCTTTAGCCAGATCTAGCTTCAAGAGAAAACTTTGCTTCTTAGATTTAGAAAGAGAATGAATATTCTCATGCACTGAGATAATAGAGTCCAAAATTTGTCTGCTTGGAAAAAATCCATTTTCCTAAGTCGAAATGATAGAAGGAAGAATCTTAAGGAGTCTTAGGGTCAACACTTTGGAAATTATCTTATAATTTAAGAATTACATAAAATAATTGGTCTTAACTGGTCAAAGGAATTAGCACCCAAATTATTGTGGATGAGGGTTAAGAAAGTGGCATTGATTCCTTTAACAATCTCCTACAACCATAAAACTCTTTCATAACATCCGAAACATCTTTTTCCACAATGTGCTAGAACATTTGAAAGAAAAACTGCAAGAAACCATCAGGTTCAGGAGATTTATCACCCTCAAAAGAGAAAATTGCATCCTTAATCTCCTTAGAGGAAGGGATAACACCCAACATTATATCCTAATCCCCAGTAATGATGCTAGCTGGAATAGCACTAAGCAACTTATCTTGCTTAGAATCCACCAAATTATGATCAACACTAAGAAGAGTAGAGAAGTAGTCCACAACTTCCTATTTCATTTCCTCCTCCTTATCCATAATAGAGGTTCCCTTCTATATATGATAATTGGGAAAAGCATAATTCTCTTGATTAATGGTTTCATTGGAGTACCCCAACTACTGGATGGAGGCCTGGACTTGCTTTAGAAAAGATTTAGCAGTCTCTCTTTGTTTAAAAATGTCCCCAAAAACCATGGTCTTCTAGATTTTGACATTAGCTTTGATGATGCTAATTTTATTAGAAACAATGAACATAGCCATTTCTTGAACCTTAGTACCCCACCAATCTAAGATACTCTTTTCCAGTTCTGGGTGTAGGGTCCACATTTTTCAAATCGAAAACAAAAAATTCTTATGCAAGATAGAGGTTCAACCAAAAATGAAATAGGAAAATGATCAGACCCAATTTTGTGAAAAGAGGATAGAGAGAAAAGATACTTACTATACCAACCATGGGAGATCAGATCCTGGTCAAGTCTAACTTGGATACAATCTTTCCCCACTCTACGATTTGTCCAAGTAAAGTTGATACCCTTTAAATCAATACCAAAAAGTGTTTGACTATTGATAAAATTCATGAGATCAAGACTACTATCCAGATGAAACCCTAAACCACCAATTTTTTAGAATCTTTGAGAGGGGCATTGAAATCCCCCTTAACCATCCAATTATCCTCTAGAAAGTGAACCCTTCGATCAGCCAACTTCAACCAGAATTTAGCTCTACCATTCTTAGAATTGGGAGCATAAATATTAGTTAGGACCCAATCAAAATTGTCCCTGATATGATGCATTCGAATAGACACCATATTATCATCCTTAAAAAGAAATTCACCTCTAATAATACTTTTATTCAAAAAAATGGTCGTGCCTCTAGAAGCTCCTTCAGATCTACTACTACTAACTCCACAGTTGTGCAAGAGTTTAGTATTTTCAACTCTATCCTTTCTCATCTTGGTTTCTTGGATCAAAAAATGTAGGATTTGATAAATACAAATCCACAGAACCCGAAGAACACCTACATGAAAATAACCTGTTACAGGAGAGAAGCTGAAAGAAGGAAAAAGAAGAACTCGAAAGTACTAAAAAATGTGAGAGAAAAATTATATTCCAAGTTAATGAAAAAAGAATTACAAGGTTCAACCTATAAAGGTGAACAAAAACCTAAAGCCTAAAAAAGCTAGGTTGCACATTAATAATTAATTATTAATGCACCTAAGAGAAAAATTAAGCACTAAAGAACTTAATAACTTAACTAATTAAATCAACATGATTTAATTAATAAGAAAACTAATGATTACCCTAACACCCCCCTTAAGCTAAGATCAGGGGAAAGCTAACCTAGCACAGCTATGAAAGCAGGAAATGGGTCCCAGTGACAAGGCCTGATCAGGTACCTAATACAAGGAAATCTCTATAAACCAGAGACAAAGGAGAAAACCCAGTGGGAAAAACCCCTCTCCATAAAGAGATAGAAAGATGTAGAATAGAAATGGCTCAAGAGACTCTCAAAATCATAAGTACAACCAACCCCCTCATGAGAGAGGGTTGAGACACCAAAGCCCCCCAGAATGAAGAAACTCCTGTCACAATGGTAGATGCCTGACGTAGAATCCAGAAGGAGATCCTAAAGCGGAAAATGATATTCCTCCCCTTGGGAAGAAACATATCCAAAGGACGATGCTGAATAAACCATGTGAAGAGTGATGAACCAATCTGACTCAAGATGTGTGCCATGATTAGATGCTGAAGAAGCTCTCTGTCTGAACTAAAACAAATGATGCCAAATCCAAACTGATGTGGAGAATCCCGAAATGCATCCATTGAATGCACTGATAATGGTGGGAGAACATTGATAACCTGACTATCAAGGTAGAGGAGATGAATTTCCTCAAGATAATCCTCCAAATTTGCAATATAAGACTCAAAAAATAAGGAGATGTCTACAAGATAAGAGTCCAAAGTAGCTATGTTTGGAAGGTGAATGATGCCCTATTGCACTAAATTAGGAACAACATGAGATGTTGGTGAAGTCTCAGTTTGAAGTTTAGGAACTGTGACACAAGCCTCTGATCCATCAAAAGATATAAGGGTGTCTAAATACTCAAGCTCTGCTAAAGTATCATGATCAAAGGGTGTATTCTCTCTCCAAGCAATGGGTAATAGACAATCTAAAGCAAGATCCTCTAGGGATGGAGAGAGATTAGGGTCTCCATAGATCTCCCAAAGATGTGTCCAAAGTGGGTGAGGAAAATCAATGTCTGATATAGCCAACACAGTGTCATGATCAACACTAGACAATATAAGTCTTACTATGTGATCTCTAATAATATCCCATGCTAATTTTCCCTCTAAAGTGGTTGGTTTAGGTATGAGATCATACAAATAAGGAAAAAAATTAAGCCACCTACAATGTGTAACTATACCCTTTTCCCATGACTCATAATTACCCTGTTCCAAAATAACAACTGAAGGGAGAGTAGAAAACCCATGATAACTCTTTTAAATAAAAAAAATTGAGAAATGTGACCTTAATGCATTTAGATCAAAACTTGGTGCAGTGAGGAGGGAAATGGAAGCCGCTACTTTGATGCTAAAAAATGTACTCAAAAAGCTAAGTGTGCATATGACATCCGCATGGTGGTCTCTAGCTTGGAAAGAGCTTTCCGATGATATCTTGTTTGCTGAAAAATGATATCATATTCTCAAGTTATGGCCAAAACATAGACAGGAGGTCAAAATGTAGAGCTCTTTGGAAAAAACTAGTCACTGCAAAAAATTTGACTTCCAAATGGCCGTCGTCCGTCCACGGTAAAAAAATTGACGGCCGTTTGATTGTTACAGCGAAAAAATATTTCAGCCGCTGAAAAAAAAATTTGGTCACCGGAGGATGTTGTCAGCAGCCGAAAAGCTGACGCCACCGACTGCTAGTGGTGCACGGGCGGCGCTGTAGCGGTGGGACGGTGGCTCCCAAGCGGCACTACGATGGCGGTGGTGGCGTGTGGCGTGCTGACCGCGGTGGTGCTTGGGTGGTGCACTAGCCGTGGGCAGGCTGGGTTGCGGTTGCGCATGGGTTGTACGTTGGCTGCGCCCAAAAACCAAGTTTTTTGGTTTTTTTTTTTCAATTTTTTCTCAAAAATCATGCCCAAATAGCCTCGGAGGCCAATTTTTTTTCTCCAGAGGTACAGTAGGTCAAATATGTCATACCTTATATCAAGATAGGGTTTTTTGGACCTTCTGGACTCATCTATGAGGTCTATTTTTGTCCAAAGTGCTCCAAAAAAACTCTATCCCCAGATTGAAGACAAAAACCTTGAAAAGCTAAGGTTTTCTTCTTCGAATCACTGCTTTAGAAAACACCAGAACATGTAGCAACAATACAACTTTGATACCATGTAGGATTTGAGAAATACAAATCCATAGAACTTGAAGAACCCCTGCATGCAAATAACCTGTTATAGGAGAGAAGCTGAAAGAAGGAAAAATAACAACTCGAAAGTACTAAAAAATGTGAGAGCAAAATTATATTCTAAGTTAATGAAAAGAGAATTACAAGGTTCAAACTATATAGGTGAACAAAACCCTCTAAATCCTAAAAAATCTAGGTTGCACATTAATAATTAATAAAAGAATTAATTATTAATGCACCTAAGAGAAAGCTTAAGCACTAAAGAGTAATAACTTAACTAATTAAATTAACATGATTTAATTAATAAGAAAACTAATGATTACTCTAACAAAAAATATCCAATTTATGATCCCTAATCACATTCCTAAGAACATCCTATTTGTGGGGGCATTCAATCCCCTTATATTCCAAGATAGAATCTTCATTTTTTATTAGGAGTGAAAACCTCCAGGATGGTCCTCTGTTTACCATCTGCCACATCTGACTAGCTATCATGTTCTCTTCTTTCCTCCTTATTGGGTCTTCCTCTAGATCTATTTCTCCCCAAATTCACTTTCTTACTCCTGGTGTTAATACCTTCCAAACTAATTTGGGTGAAAGGGTTGTGGCTACCTCCTTTTATATTCTTCTTTTTACTGTTGACTATCTTTATTTAATTTTCATCATCCAATTGAGGGTTCAAAAAAGGAGATTCTTCATTACTATAGAAACCCACCAGAGTATCCAGGACAGTAGAGATGTCCACCAAAATACTGTTGGTATTGAGAGACTCCAACTTAATAATGCTATCAAATATGTTATCTTGGGAAAGGAGAAAAGAGGCCACTCTTCTGCCTTTCCACATCTCATGTCCAAGCATTCAATTTCTTTGCACAAAACAAGGTTACTTTCATTCTCTTTTGATAACTGATTCTTTTTCAATAGGATCCAGACCATGACTTAGGGAGGGAAGTGGACTGAAACAAAGCCCATCTGAACTGACATTCAAATTAATAACCTTGGTTATTACCTGGGGAGGAACCAAAATAATCTCACCATGATGCAGATTAGAAGAGATCACATAATTACCAATTTCCCCATTTAAGGGTTCCAACTTTGAACTGATCCCAACACTATTCTCCATCTCAGTTTTACCATCACTGGTACCCCTACCTTCTAAGGCCTCCTTCACCCACTATTCTTTCCTATTTCCTATAATTAAACGACTATCCTTCACTTTCCCCTTACTCAAAGGAAAAATTCTAGCCCAGTGTCCAAATTTCTTGTATGTGAAACAAACAAAGGGAAATGATTCAAATTCCAAAGGTTGTTGCCATTTCCCCAATCTAGAAATTATGTCTATTAAAGAGGGAAAACCAATGGATTGGCTAACATTAATGCAGAGTTTGGAAAAAACCAACCTAGATTTTGAGAGAGTAGTAGGGTTGATGGCTAGAAGATCCCCCAAAGAAATAGCAATAGGTCCTTAAACACCCCCTCACTCCAAA
>MU223464.1:513343-533337 GCA_018584345.1 Thuja plicata
AAAGATATATATATATATATATATATATATATATATATATATATATATATATATCACATCAAAAGATGTTAAAATGCTTAAATGAACGATGACTAAAACAGCTGTCATCGATAATTCCCCTTCAAAATGGCCTGCAGAAGCATGCAACTCGCATACCACAAAGCAACAGCTTTTCAGGTGGCAATAACTTGCAATATATCTGGATTTGTAAATTTGAAAGGCGATATAAATCAGAATATTATTGTTTTTATGTACGACTGAACAAAAATATTCATTATAGATAGCATATATTCTGAAACTAAAACTGATCCACACAATCAAGAAAATTGAGTATAGATCTCTCTGACATAAACGAGACCAAGGTGGTCAAATTTCATGGGAGAATCCATTATACGCTTTGAAACATTTGTATTGTAGCCTTGGCGCTCTCATCTGAACCCGCAGAGAAGACATCCAAAACAAAGCCGGCCTCACCATCGAACTCCTCGCAATTCTCTGTAACCTAACCTCTCATCATCCTATAAATACACTCCTCCTAACAATTTCCCCTCACACCCAAACGTTCAGAATTCCCCCTCTCTGAAGTATTTATATTCTGAAAGAGATGGAATTTAATGGAGCATGTTTGGTTGTAATTTTAGTGGTATTCAGTAGTGCTGGCGTAATCTACGGCTTGGATCCTAATATTCTCACTGATTTCACTGTTCCGGCGGGAGTGAACCCACTTAATTTGACTGGTGATTTCTTCACTTTCACGGGATTTTGAGAATTGGTTAACACCAACAAGATGGGGCAGACGACATTTAAAGTGACAAAGGGATCGGTGAAAGAATTTTCGGCGCTGGATGGGCTGAGCGTGTCAATGGCGGTGCTGCAGTTTCCGGCGGGTGGGTTGAACCCTCGTCACACTCATCCCCGCACTTCTGAACTCTTGTTGGTCATGGATGGAACTCTCCAAGTTGGAATTGTGGACACCACTGGAAAGCTCTTCACGCAGACACTGAGCACAAGGGATTTGTTTGTGTTTCCAAAAGGACTCGTCCACTACCAAATGAATACGGATCCTGCGTACGAGGCCATGGCTATTTCTGGCTTTGGAAGTGCCAGTGCAGGCACTGTTTCGGTCCCTACTACTCTCTTCACAAGCGATATTCCCGATGATGTTCTCACCAAATCATTCAAGACAGACACAAAGACTATCAAGCACCTCAAGGCTGGCCTTAAAAGTCCCTGAGAACATGGCTTCTTCCACCATCCATCGTTGACAGCCACAGAATAACGTTTTCTCTTTGATTTCCTCTTTCTTAGCTTCGAAGATGTTTATCAGTCAGTCTATTTTCTCTTGCACTTGTCACTAAAAGCTTGCAATTTCTGGCTTGGTTAAGTTCTAGACAGAATGTACTAAAGACAAAAAAAAAAGTTAAACATTTTTTTTTCAAATTCGCGAAAACATACTGAATTTTTTGCAATTTTTTTTGTGGTTTTCGACCACAAAATATGTAGATCATGAAGAAAAGATGCTGAAAATTTTGAGAAAATCTGTTGTGTTTTCGGAATTTTGAAATTTGGTTAATGGTGCATTTTGTTGGGAGCTTAGCGACATCCTAGGTTTTTCAGTCATTCTATTTTCACTTGTGTTTGTCACTATAATAAATGTATCCATTTGTCTTCGGGGGTAAGGAGAAGTTCATCTATAAGGCCCTGTTTGGTTGAGGAATTAGAATTTGAGGCAAAATCTGAAAATGTCAAAATAGGGATTTGATATTCCGATTTTGTGTTTTCAGCGAGAATATCCTTTTTCTGTGTTTGGTTCTACATTTTCAAATTAGAAATGGAACTTGAGGAAGGTTTTTTTTGAATATTTTTTAATTTAACAAATTATTTATGTTTTTCATTTTTTAATTTTAATTATATTTAAAAAAATTGTATTTTTAATTAGATAATCATATACAAGTTTATTTGTCTAAAATTTAATAATTTATGTTTTTCAATTTTATTTCGAATCGTAAACTTTTTATTTTCCTAATTTTTTTTGTATTTATATAGAAAGTCATAAACAAGTTAAAAACAATAGAATAATCATGACATTACAAAATTTGTCCTACATATCACATCAAATTATAAAAAAGTATCAGTAATATGGGGCCTGAGTAATATGGGGCCTCTCTTTTAACCACATTTATGCATATGGTCCCAACAAACTAGTGTGATTATTACACAAAGAAGGCATCGTAGAAACATGAATTTGACTTTATAGATAACTTCGGCTTTTTCCATTAACACAATCTGGGCGACAATAGCTGTCTCTTGTGCCTTGCAAAACTTGCACTTATCTCCCGCATCAGGTATAGATGTAGATGCCATAGACATAGATGGGGCTTCATCGACTCACCAAAAGTATTGATATCCATTGCCTCCCTACAATACCATATCTAAATTAATTATTGCTATAATGATTAATTTTTATTATTTATAAACATTAAATATAGTGGAGTTAACAACCTTCTTCCTATTTTGGCAAGACCAAAATTTACACTCAGTATTAGTTATTGTGTGTGATGTATTCAACATGCAATGCCCAACACCACACTGACACATAGGTACATTCACCAAAGCCATCACCGTTGTATCAAAGAAATTGCACTGTCACTCTCCATATCATTTTTGTTTGTAGATTATTTTGTTCATTCATACTATTGAAGCACCATAGTTCATATTATTGGAGACAGATAGCAACATTCAAATAACAACATGATTATTTTCTATCAGTACAAAAGGAAAGAGTTTCATATATGTTGATATTATGAATCTAAAAAAAAATACAATGAAACATCTATATCATGAGATAGAAGATGGGGAAGAACAATATCCAGGAACTGAATGGTGGTGTGAAAAAACACCATTAAGTAAAAAACACAAGGGAAATATAAGCCCTTATGCCCCACATTCGATGATCAACCATCTCATATCTAACTCATTCTTCCCATTACTCTCCATAATCTTACAAGCTCAATTCTGCATATACAAACTAAACATGATAGAAAAAGTAAAACCTATTTATATTTAAATGTAATACACCAAGGAGTACCATCACAAATATGGACCGTATACAATGATGAACAATAAAAAATTATCAGAGTAAACATTTTTAATATTAGCATATGTGTAGTCTCACAATATTAGCATATGTGTAGTCTCAGAACAATCCATTTATTTTTCTTTACGAACTTGTGTTTATGAAAAATGAATGAAATATCAAAAGAGATTCAAGATGAAATAGAGCATTGAAAAAAGTACAAGTATTCCACTTAATTTCCTAATGCAACAAGAATAAAAAATGCAACATGTATAATGAAAAATGAATGAAATATCAAAAGAGATTCAAGATGAAATAAACCATTGAATAAAGTAGAAGTATTCCACTTAATTTCCTAATGCAAAAAGAATAACAAATATAATAGGTATATACATATAACATGCGGCAGAATCATGTACAGTACAATCATCTTCCAAAACACATTTCTATCACCATATGTTCTCAAGAACTAGAAATGGACAATTCTGATACTTTGTCATTACAAAACATTAATTGAGCATTCATCATGTGGTAATCCTTGGTGTATTCCACTTCAATATATGAAAAGAAACATAACTAACAAATGCAACGGGTATAAGGAGGGTAAAGCACACTAACTAAAAGGAGTGGAAAGCAATACTATCAATTGACAACACAAGAAACATAAATAGTGGGATCACAAATGCAAGTTGATGGATATTAGGACACATTTGAGAAAAAATGTAACAGAAGTAAACATACTATTGCCTTCATTGAATTCGCTAAGACATGCTAAGACCAAGCTACACCAGCCTACCACTATCATAACAACAAATGAAACTTAATGTGATTATGCCAAGCAAAGTGGTTTTACCCCAAATCGTAGTATTGTGGCACATGAAGCTATTCACACTGCCTGTAAGGGTAAGGGTAGGCGTATGATGCTCAAATTGGACATCCGTAAAGCTTATGACAGAGTGGATAGGGAGTTCTTACTTGGGGTTATGAAGAGTTTTTGTTTCGGGGAAAGCTGGCTAAAATGGATTAGGGGTATGATTTCAGATTTTAGGACCTCCATTCTTATTAATGGCAGCCCACAGGGTTTCTTTAGCACAAGCAGGGGCATCAGGCAAGGGGACCTGATATCCCCTTTTTTATTCATCATTTTGGCAGAGGTCTTGGGGAGATTAATCACCAAGTGCAGAGTGAGAAAGGCATGGAAGGGCATCCAGATTGCAAATGGGATACCCTCTACCTCCCACTCCCAATTTGTGGATGATATATGTTTTTTTGGTGTGGCTTCTATGGCTGAGGCCAAGGTCATGCAACAGGTATTGGCTGACTATAGTGTGGCATCAGGATAGTTGGTTAATTGGGACAAGTCAGAAATAATTTTTTTCAATACTGAGTCAGGTCTTCAAAGAGCAATCACTAGATTGTTTGGAGTGAGGATTGGTAAACTTCTTGGGAAATTCCTTGGAACCCATCTATTTGGGGGATCTGGGAGAGAAAAAATCTGGAAGAAGTTAGTCGATGAATGTAGAAACAACATGGACAGTTGGAAAGGTCAGTGGCTGTCTTTGGCTGGTAGGATTACCATGCTCTGGGCTGTTATTTCGGCAAAACCAGTATATTCAATGGCATGTTTTAGAATTCCCAAAAAGGAGATTCAGTTGATCCAAAGATGTATGTGGAAGTTCTTGTGGAATGGCGCACAGGAAGGCGACAAGATCCTCTTGTTGGCCTGGTCCAAAGTTTGCAGACTGAAAGGTAGTGGCAGAGCAGGGGTAAGGGACTGGATGCTTTTCAACATGGCCCTAGGTGCCAAGCTTGTTTGGTATATGTTCAATGCAGGCAATCAGAGATGGGTAAAAATTTTAAGAGTCAAATATCTGGATTCTCAAGAACCGGATAGGATTTTGACTATTGCAGATCCGCCTAGAGGTTCAACCATCTGGAACTTCCTTCTTAGCTTTAGAGACCTGATTATGGATCATTTAACTTGGAAGATCAGAAATGGAGAAAAGGCAGATTTATGGTATGACTCATGGGATGGGGGGCAGAGACTGGCTTCCTAAGGTGTCCCTCATAGATTCATAAATCAGATGCAATGCTTGTGGGGCTCCCGAGTCAAGGGTACATTGACAATCAGCCTTCTGACCTGGGGTGTCCGCAGAAATGGACAGACCCCTCAATATTGGCAATCATCAATGAAGATAAGTTATGGATGAGGAAACTCTTGGCTGAGAGAGAATTGATTGCATCCCCAATGGAGGACCAGCTCATCTGGTGTTGATCCAAAAGTGGTAAATACTCAGTCAAGCTTGGATACCAGTTACTAGAAGGGAATCATAATAAAGTTGCCTAGGAGCAGAACCTCTGATGGAACAAGGAATGCTTACCCAAAGCCGACACCTTCACTTGGCTGGCTGGTAATGGTAAAATCCTAACAAGGGAAAGACTCAAATGCATATGTTTTTAGGTACCTTTTAGATGTCCCCTGTGCAAGAATGCAGAAGAAATGGTTGATCACCTTCTTCTCCACTGCAGTTACTCTCAGGAAGTGTGGATCATGGCCAAAACCAAACTGGAGTGAGAGAGCCCTTTGACTAAAACATTGGAAGGGTGGCTGAAGATGGACCAGGGGTCAGTCTTTGGATTTTCCTGGATGATAATCCCATCAATAACGTTATGGGAGTTGTGGAAGGAAAGAAACAGGAGAACCTTCCAAGGAAAGGAGGAAACGCATGACATTTTTGGTCAGTGACTTGATAGAGCTATCTCTGAAGTCTTATCATTAGCTACATCCTCATCAAGAAAGCACAACCCCTCATTCATGTGTTTCAATGCTCGCCTGCAAGCCAAGTTACCTGCCATCAACTTTCAGCCTGTTCATGGGTTTCAAAGGGTTAATCCTTCTCTTTGTAAGGTTAAATGTGGGTGGAAACCTCCAGACAAAGGATGGATAAAAATTAATTTTGACAGAGTAGCCAGAGGCAATCCAAGCACCTCCGAGTGTAGCTGTATAGCATGGGATTATGAGGGAAACACAGTGGCTATCGCTGCAAGGAGGGTTTGTGACAGGACTAACAACAAGGCAGAATGTGAAGCCACAAAAGAAGCTACCTTACTGGGAGTGAAGATGGGTTTTCAGAAGGTGCACTTGGAAGGCAATTCTGAAATCATCATTAATGGGATTAAGAAAGGTAGTATGGAGTCATGGCATCTGGAGAAACATATTCAACAGATATGGTGTTTTATGTTGAAATTTGAAGATTTCTGGATTTCCCATGTATATCGAGAGGCAAATGTGGTGGCCGATCATTTGGCCAACTTGGGTGCAAATCGCCCCCATGGGAAAGAGGATGAAATATTTGAAGATTTCAGTCTTCTCAAGTTGGATTAACTTGATACCAATCTTCTCTCATACACCGAAAGAGGCACATTTGAATTAATTCCCATGTTACAATTATGAGAGTGCAATGCATCACATTCATTAAGACCGCACGAAGGAAATTATTTCGTGGCATGTCTCCAGAACTTTCTTGGGAAACATTTAAACTTGGAAAGGCCTCGAAACAAATTACATAGTGCAGGGTTTTCAATAGAGAAAAAATTATGGAGGCTAACTTTTCTTTGGAATCAAGTAACCAGACATAGGCTTACAATGGGAACGTCATGGTTTGGCGACTGAGAAACATATTTCTGTTTGATGGCCAAGCCTTCATGAGCTCATTCATGGATTTCTTTGGCTTGAAATACCTGGATGACTACTGGAGAAGGCGGTCGAACCTAGACATCACCTTGCTTTTTTTTGCTCTGGCCCTTTCGGTGGGGGACTCGAAGGAAGAGGTCCAAACAGTCGTGGAAGCCTACATTGATCCGCAGTGGTTGGAGGGTTTTGAAGAAATTTTAAATAGGGCTGAGTTGGGTGTTGGGATGCACATGGGAATAGACCCATGGAGGAAAATTGGAGGAGGAGCGATGCCTCTACAACCTCTGCTTGTGTGGTCATCTGTGACCCCAAGGGAAGTTCACATTTCGAAGGCCACGAAGGCATGGCAGAACATAATCAAAATTCTATAGGAGTATTCAGAGGAGCAGGAGGATGCAAAGAAGGTGTGCATAAAGATGACTCCCATCAAAAGTGTGAGACCACCCAGTGAGCCGCTGAGGCATCAATTGAGTAGGGGCAGAGGCACGGCGATAGAGGCCAATGCAAGTGCAGACATATGGGTGGACACATCACTCCTTGGGGAGAAGAAAAAATGGGCTGCTGGTCATTCCTGGTCCTCATTTGCAGGTGATAGATCCATCCCAAATTTCACCAAGGAAGAATCTGATGCCTGGTTCAAAAAGTAAGATGGTGCAGTGATCACGTGGCAGGAGTTCTCCATGATTTGTGTGACTCGATGTTTTGCTGTATCAGGGGGCTGATGTTTTAATGCATCCTTTTTGAGTATAAGGTTTTAATATTCCCCCAATTTTGTATGTTCTCTTCCTTGGGATGTTTATATCCCTTAGTCTCTTAGCACTATGGTGAAAGTCCAAATGTAGGGTAGGCAAGTTTGTGGGTTTGTAATATGGAAGCCATCCGAAAAATTGGCCTTATGATGTATTTCCTTATTTATCAATAAAAATGCTAAATGTTACCGATAAAAAAAAAACTATATACCTACCAATCTTGGCCATTTCAAAAATTGAGCTAACTTATTTCTTCTACGAGATAGAAGGAAGTGCATAGAATAGAGATTGATATTGTGGATGTGTATAATGAGTTTTTAACACTTTAAAACCTTGATTTTGATTGAAATCTAAAACATAGGGTTTGACAACATATAAAAACATTTATGATGATAATAAAGACCTTCAATTTAAGCCACCTGTGACAATATTTATGTACAGAGTTTCACCATAAATTTTTTTCCAATAAATGATTTGGAGAATGAAATCTTGTAAAGAACAAAGTAATTTATATGTTTAATAATGAGCAGGATCCAATGCATCAATACAATTCATGTGCCTTAATTAAATACATAAGGATTGGACTCAGATGTCCATATGATTATTAGGAACTTGTCATTTGCCATGTAACCGTTCAATCATAATACACAACAATCAGAGGTCAATGGATCATTGGAACACATGTGGATGGATTGAATACAGAAGGATTGGAATCAACTTTCCAGATGACTATTGAAAACCTTCATAAACTATAGTAACCATACTACCAACATATCGGTATGTAATTATACTTGCACATTTATTCAATTCTTTTATGAATTGATAATCATAAGTATATTTATGTGATGTCAATCGATCTAAGATATTATTATTATGAGAAGAGGTCAAATTAATATTCATATATATATATATATATTAATAATAATAATATCTATTATTATATATATATATATAATATCACAGTTTGATCTTTTTTCATATATACGTATATCACAGTTTGATCTTTTCTCATAATATTAATATCTCATTCATTTTATCTGATCAAAGCTATAAACATCAACATATTGGACTGGTAGTGAGATCATGCTTGAGTTGGTTTTTCAGGAAGTGTAAAAACAATATGGATGCATCTTATTACAGGGAAACTTGAATTGCTTTTAATTGATGACTCAAACAGAGATAGGGTGGTCAAACACAACCAACCACCGCTTATGAAGCCTAAGCTTTATCTCTTTTGTCAGATTTTACAAATGCATTTGCGTCAGGGGATGGTTCCTTTCTTTTTGTATTTTAGAGAGATGCCAAAGACACAAAAGACTGCTCTATATCCACATCCCAATTATATTCTCATGACACTTTCTATCCCTTGGAGATTGAAGTCAGAGTTTATATGTTAGGTGACATTATGTCATACTTGAAGAGCTTTTACTTGGATACAAAACTTGAAGAGATAGGGAATCTACAAGAAAAGATTGTGCATTTTAGTTGTTAAATTCACGTCGTTCTCTTTAATACTATGATTGGATGCATTTATTCCAATATATTAACTCTAGCTTCAGCCATGAAAGTTTTGGAGCTCCGTAAATTATCCAGGATTGGCAAAGAGTTGTGCTGCATTAGATTATGTTTATCATATTTTTGATAAATTTGCAATTATTAGTGTTGCTTTGTTTACAGGAGTTCTAAGACATATTAACTTTTATGCATTGCTAAAATTGAAACCCATCCAAGTTACTCGAGCTAAGAAAAATGGAATAAGGCCATTACTTGACGACCTTTAGATCCCACTGTACCTCATTTATGTAGATAGTATATCACTGACTAACTTGATGCATTTTGGCTTATATGATGCAATGCTAAATCAATGGGATGATAAGATAAAGGTGATATCATCAATGGGAAAATAGAGAAGCAACAAGTCATAAATCTTAAATCATTTAACTAAACCTCTTCTTGAAGTATAAGGTGGTAGATGTACAGATGGCGTATGGATGACAATTTGATTGAATGCAAAATGTCTCTATGTACTCATGGACTTTGAAGGGCTAGGGAGCTTTGAGAGGACAAAGAAAGAAGACATGAGGAATTCTGTCCTTAATGTGACCAGTAATCTAATAATATTCTATCATTAGTAATCTAATAATATTCAATAAAAAGGCCAGTGGGAAGTAATTTGTTACCTTCTTATTTTATTGCTTAGATTTGTATTCTTAACTTGATTTTATTCACTTCCTAAACTGGCGTAGATAGTTAACTGGTAAATGTGATATGTTGCTTCTCAGGACTTCCATCTTGAGAAGGAAACATAAGCTTTGTTTCAATTATTTCAAAATGGGGCAAGCTTAATTAAGAGTGATGAATAGGAATATACATATAACATGGGACAAAAAAATAGAACAATAACTATGTATATCAAACATTCCATGTAATTAAGTAACCTACACCCTAATATAGAAAATGGTGCTTCTGTTCCCATACACATAATAACAATGCCAATAACAGTAACAATCATAGTCGATGTATTCATTCTGCCTCATGAAATGAGTTTTTAGGAAATTAAAAGCCTCAATCTTAGTTTTTTCTCCCTCTCTCCCAAAGTTGATCTTCTTCAGGGGAATTTGGATACTGGGTCGGCAGGGATAGAAGTCCAAAAGGAGAAAGAGGATAAGAAAAACATGAAGGATATGCGGGAAAAAATAGATATTTTGGAGAACACTCTTAAGAAGCATATGCTGGATAATAATTTTTTTATGGGTTCTGCAATGAAGTGCTTCAATACCATCAAGTCTGAGCTAGATGCTGGGTCTTTGATTGTGAAGCTTGAAGATGAAAAAGATGATGCAGGTCTAGGCAAGCGTACACGGTCTACAAAAAAGAAGAAGATACATGACAGGATCCTGGAGCTCTCATATTTTAATGTGGGCATCAAGAAGGTGTCTGAGGCCAAGAAAGAGGCAGAGGGAAATCTTCTTGAGTTTGCCTAGGTCTTACTATTCCCCTATTTTTGTGCTGGTTTGGTTTTAGGATTTTTGTTGCTGGTTTTTGGTTTCTTGGTTTTTTGTGCTATTTTTGGGTTTCGCGGGATGGTTTTTGGTCCTATTTTAGTTCAGTGGGATTAATGCCTATTCTTATTTTGTAAGGATTATAAGGGGTTTTGGGTCCCCCTAAAACATTTTTTTACCAGCAATCAAAAGCAGTAACAATCATATTAATAGTAACAACAGCAGTAAAATAAAGAGTAAAAATTATCAACCACAACACATTTGTATCAACATATGTGAACTATGTTCAAATTTGAAGATGGGGTGAGCTTGGTTAAGAGTGATGAATAGGCATATACATATAACATGGGACTGAACCATAGAATAATAACTATGTATATCAAGCATGCCATGCATAATTAAGTAACATGCACCCTAATATAGAAATTGGTGCTCCTATTCCCATACACACAATGGCAATTCCAATAATAGTATTAGTCACACTAATAGTAACACTAAAATGAAGAGTACAAATCATCACCAAAACAATTTTGCATTAGCATATGTGAACTATGTTCAAATTTGAAGATGAGGTGAGCTTGGTTAAGAGTGATGAATATGCATATACATATAACATGGGATAGAACCATAGAATAATAACTGTGTATATCAAACATGCCACATAATTAAGTAACCTACACCCTAATATAGAAAATGATGCTCCTATTCCCACACGCACAATAACAATGCCAATAATAGTAACGGTCATAGGAACAAAATTGGTAAAATGAAGAGTACAAATCATCAACCAAAACACATTTGTATTAGCATATGTGAACTATGTTCAAATTTGAAGACTTAAAACTATTAGAAAATAACTATAATTCTCCAAATTTCATTGCAATATACGCGACTTTCCCCTCTTCAGTCATCAAGAACCCTTTGGATCTTTTCCGTTCAACCATGAAACTGTTGTATGCCTTCAGCATGATATCTCAACTTAGTTTAGGGATGGATTTGAGAGCGGTAGACACACTATGTATAAAACATTATCATTATCAAATTTATCCAATTTGACAAGTTGAGCTTGACCGAGGCCCTCTTTTAGTTCCTTGATAGTTTCACATATGACATCCAAGGAACCAACCATACTTTCCTTCCTCATCTTTCCCCTCCTTGATGATGATTTATTGGAATAATAAAAGTCTTCATCCAAATCAATAATAGTATGAAGATGTATACCAAAATTGATATCCTCTTCTGAATGCATATGGAATTCCTCATCCATAGGGTGCTCTTCTTTAGTCTCTTGGGCCGTTGTAGCTGTGTTACCTTTAGCAATGTCAAATGCAATATCTCTAACCATGCTCTTCACCACTTTTTCATCTATAATGAGATAGGGTCATAATCAAATCTAGTGAAAGGATAGAGAATGGAAGTGTTGCTAAGTTTAGTAGACCCTCCAAGACCATTACAGTGTAGTATGATGATCTTCCTATCAAATTTAAATAATGCCTCAAGAATGATTCCCAATCCAGGTGCCCAATGTCAGTATTTGTGATCTCAACATGTATATTCCCCACCTTCGTGGGGGTGTTGTACCATTTGAAGAAGTACTTCATTGATAGAGTTCCTATCCTTTCTGTCATAGTGAATATAAATAATTTTTTCAGCTATCCATTATTGAAAGCATAAAATAAATCTACTAATGTAAAGATAAGAAAAGCAAGAAAACCCTAAACAAAAAGGAAACACCCAAAAACTAAAAGCTGAGTAAAAATCAAAACCTAGTGGAATTATCATAGTTTCAGAGCTTCGCAATCCAAAAACATTCTCGTGGTGTGAAATTCTGAAACTGTGACATGCTAAAAATTTATAAATCTTTGGCATATCAGAGTCATGGTGTTATTTCAGAGTGTGAAACACTGAAAGTGCAAAAATTTGAAGGTGTGAGTTGGTCATTTTTTTTGAGGAAAATGGTTCTTCGCACTTTCAGCATGTTAGAGGTTTATGATGAATTCAGTGTGAAAAACACCGAAACACTGAAGATATTTTCCTTGACCCTTGGTGATAGCCAAGTTGCGGGAGGGACTTTTAGGATTTCAGAGTGGAAACTCTGATGACTCCAAAACAGGGATGAACCCTAAAGACAAACCTTAACCACCAAACTACGTAATAATCCCTAAGATAAAATACTATGACACAAAACCTAAAAATGACGAAGGAAGAAACGAAAAGGATAAGGAAACATAAGATGCAAAAAACCCTATCTAAAGTTAGCAAAAAATAGAAGAAAAATGTGATGGTCAAGTCTCAAAATGACCGACGAGAGAAAAAAAGACTCACAAATGGGCACAAAAGAGCTATGAAGGTGAGTCGATGGAGGTTTTTAATCGCTCTACAAATTTGGAGCTTAAAAAGACAAATCATAGAATGAACAAAAACAACCCCAAAACCCCCTTTTATAGCTGAGACTGCGGGCTGATGTCATCAATAATGTCAGAGTGTTAGAATGCAAAAGTCTGACACCCCAACCCTAACTCTGATGCTCAGACTTTGACCTTTCAGTGTTTCATAAGTACCTGGACCTCTGAAACCATGAAAGTATGAAAGGGCGAAAACCAAAACTTTTGACCTTTCGACATTTCAGAGGTATGGGGTGTGGGTTGTGGAACCACAAAAACTACCTCTTCAAATTAAGAATAAATTCAATCCAGACAGGATTTGACTATTGTACCAATATATAGTAGATCACTTTGTGGCTATTTGGTTTTTTTTACTCTTTTGAAAGCCAACATTGGTTATATGTGGCCAATTTATTTACCACAAATTCCTAATACCATAAAACTAAATCAATGTTGACTGATACAAATCCTATGTAACTTGTTTGATGGTTTAAAATTTTGTAGCATTAACAATGTCTCTCAAGTTTTTTTAAGTATCCCTATTTAAAATAAATATATATGCATGGGTGAATGTATTTCCATTTTCTTGTGGGTTTGTGTTGTGTGTGTAGGTATATGTATATGAATATGTTGATTTATTTACCCTATTCTTCTCCTTTTCCATCCAACATCCTTCCTTCCCAGACATGTGTCAAAATTATACATCTTATATTGAATATTAAAACACAAAGATACATTAGTGAACAAAACCAAAGTCAATTCCCTGCTAGGGTTCTCTTAGTTGTGAATGTAGACCCTCTTAAGAGTATTTATCATATTATTTGTATAAAACCTACATACTATTATCCCCATGTGTAAATTTGGGACACTACTTATGGTATGTTTGTATCCTCTGTTGACATCCCTATCATGATCTTTCAGCCTGTTAGCAGCTACATACTATTGTTTTCCAAGTATTAAGATGGAAGTTAGAAATAAAGTTTTGATTGCATACAGATATATTTTTAATATCACATGAATTTATATTTCAAAAGTTATATACATTCCTTTTTTATGATAAATAAATTTATTTACTTTTCCAGTTCTTTCATAATCCCTTTTCTTGTAAGGTTTGTATGTTTTTCAGTTTGTGGGGTTTGGCATGACGGATCTTGACATTTTTTTTTGGATTTGAGGTTTTCAATTATGCATCCATAATTATTCAAATTCATTAGATGTGAAGATGTTATACAATTTTAGATATGGGAGGTTGTATTTTATTAGAGCATGGTTGGTACTATGCCACTATGAAAAATATTATGTATGGGGAAACTACTGATGAAGAAAACTAGTTATAATGGGTGTTTTAAATTAAATCAACATGTCTTTAGTCATGGCCCTAGGTTACTATAAAAAAAAAGAATATAAAAAAATGAAATCTACTCAATTTGAGTCTAGGGCACCATGATCTAGTGTTCAAGAAGAAAAATTCCATGGTAAATGTCTAGATTCAAGTATTGTTGGGAATGCTCCTTATGTTAGAACAACTGTGTTAAGACCATAGTTGGATAAGTAATGTTGGGTATACATTTTAGGCAAATTTTGGTGGAATGAAAACCCAATGTAAGTTGGATGATGCATTCCCCAAATTTTTGTCGTTCGTAAGGTAGGTGTTCCAATTTACTAATGAATGAAATCTGTATAAACTCAATTTTCCTTCTATTTGAAATCTAGGTGCTTGATTTGTATTAAGTTTGAATACTATAAAAGATCATGTTCAACATTTTTCATGTCAAATACATGTGTATACATGGAATTTCAGCTTTGTGATAAAAAATTTATAAATGATGTGGTAGTAATCTTGTAATTATAAAGAATTAAATTAAGTTAATAGTTCAATAAAGTCATTGGTTAACTTTATTTTCATCCTAATATTGCATATTGAATAACTTCACCATTGAGTTTAGAGTATCACTAGCCACTAGATTGGAAAAAAATGAAATCATGTTTAATGGAAAGTACTAGTCTGTACATAGTATAATTACTATTTAAAGGGTACTAGCTTAATGGAAGAGGTACTACTTGTAAAGCATGAGGATGGTGGTTCAATTCCATCGCGCTCTAATATCATTAAATATATGATTAAATTAATTGACAGAAAACATATTAAATTAATAAATAGAAGAAAAACAAGAAGCATTATAAGATGAAAAAAGGACTTATCAATAATAAAAGTCAAACTAGAAACAATCTTGGAAGCAAAACTTGGTGTTACTTGGGAAGTAAAACTTAGCGTTATCTAGGAAGCAATTGAGGCCAAACAAAGAAGTAATAATAGAAGAAATTTTAATAGAAAAATAAGATGCAATAATAGAAGTCATATTCGAAGCAATAAAAGACAAGAATTGAAGAAAAGCTAGATGCAATAAGAGGTGTTATATCAGAAGAAAAATTGGAAGCAAATCAAGAATTCAAAATGGAAGCACAATAAGAAGAAAAGCTTGAAGTAAAATCGGAAGTAAACATGGAAGTAGCACAAGAATAAAATTTAGAAGCCAAACTAGAAGCAAAAAAGGACTCCATAATGGAAGAAAAACTAGAGGCAAAAAAGGATGTCATCATGATGTACCATAAGAATATGGTAACAAATGCCAAGGTAGATCACTCACCAAATTTCTTATTAGGGGGATGATACATTGGAGAATCAAGAGAAATCCTTGCCTACAAAGATAGATCTGAAAGGTACCACTAAAAAAGAATAGGGTAAAAACACGAGACTTCAACCTTGTAGGTATAGAAACTTTATATTGATTCTCAATGTAGGAAGAGGATGAAGTGTGAGTAAGAGATCTAGATAAGTAAATACAAATAATAGAGATAGAATGTGTGTACCTGAGAAAAAAGAGAAGAAGAGGCACTTAAAGCCTAATTTTCTACCCATCGGTGCCAGGGATAACTTTAAGAAACCCCCTCCTAGGAAAAAGTGTAAAATCCTGGCAAATCGCACATTAATTTAGGGTAAATTTTTTCTTGATGATGGCAATTTTTTTTCCCAAATTAGAAAAATAATATAAAGGCGAAGGCGATTTTTTCCCTGCCCAATGAAAATTCCATAAAATCCTGGTGAATAATACATTAATGTGGGGAAAATATATATTGTGTGAGGAAAATTTATTTCTTTTGAAGTAAATACATTATAATATGAGGTGAATGATTTTTTGCTCAAGGGTAAAAAAAAATTGTGCTGGCAAATTTTATCTGCCTTTTGAAAAAATATATATATTTTTGGCTAATCTATCATTAAGTATGGGAAAAATAAATATTTGATTGGCGATTTTTAAAAGATGGGACTTGTCAATGCATCATGTGGGCCAATGCCAACTAATAAATTGTTTGCAGATTAAACACATGTTGGTATCCATAGGCATAAAAATTTACATCGACACACAACCTAACAGTAACATCCATCATTTTATAATGTTAAATGTTGTATTTGAGACCGTTTGATCATCCTAGATGAATGTTTGAAGTTTAATTAATCTGCACCATAACTATTATCTAATTAATGCAACATCACGTAATGACATCATTATTTACACGTATCAAGTCTTACATCTGTTTAGGTGGATGGTTGATAATGTATCACAGTTGTCGTTAATAAAAGAAATATTTTATCACTGACACTAAATCTGGCTATTTATAGTTTCACACACTTGTGCTTTTAATATGAAAGATTTACAAAATTTTGAAGGACAACTGAATTAATTAGGTTAGAGAAAGAATTAAGGGCTATTTATAGATGATCTACGCTTCCTTCTTCTTCAATTCTCCTTTGGTTTGGGTCTACCTTTGCTAGTGCTTGAAAGATTGCCTCTAGTTTTGGTTTTTAGGTTGTATTAGTATAATCTCAGATATTGTGGTAGTTGTTTTTTGAAGATGGACACTCCTATCCATTTGATAAGCACATCTGTGGAGGAACAGAAGGCCTTTTTGGGCTCGGTCTCAAACCAAACCCTTGAATTAGTTTGCAAGGAGTTTGGAGCCTTCACAAATGAGGCTGTGAGGATGGTGCTAGGCCGTCAGTTTTTGGAAAATGTTGATAGGTATTGAGTTGACATAGATATTACATCCCATTTTTTGGCATCTCTTTTGGACCTCAGGGGAGAGAAGGTGGATATGCTCCTTCTGTTAAGGAAGCTATTCAAACATGAATTCCTGGGTGACACCATTGAGGTTTTTGTTTGTGAAAATTTAGGGGTAGGGATCCCTTGGGCAAGTGATATACATAATATTTTTGAGTCAGACAAAGATGTGGCCATTCAACCTTTTCTTTTGAACCTGGATGCTCAGCAGTTGACACACCATAGGAAATGGGCGCAGATTGGTAGGGATTTTCTTCACAAATGGTTTTTGTTGGATGACTTGGTGGATGACGGATGGTTGTATGAATTCATAGAGCCTAACATCTTTGGAAAGTTCTACTTAGATGAAGGGGAAAATCCTTAGTGTTGTGTCCCTATGGCCTCTACCTGAAAATTTTGAAATTTTCACTATAGTAGGTTGTAGGTTTTGTGAAAGTCTCCAAGTCCTAAATTTTGAATATTGTAAATTCATAGAAAATATTAATGAAAAATTTGCAACATCATTTCAGTTTGTTTTTATGGATTTAATTGTAAAATATGTATGTATGAGTCGTGACATATGTGATTTTATAATTTGTGAAATTGAAAATGAACCAAACAAATGTTAAATTGTTAATGTATGACAACATGTTATTTATTTAATATTATTTATTTGACAGTAATATTGTTGCCCAAAATTTCCATCCCATGTAATTTGGCCTACTCTGCCCTGTGTGACCGTCTTTTCCCTTTATCCCTCCTAAAAGTGCCTGTTTACTGATTTTCGGTACTTAGATTTGTTTCAATATCGGAGAATTGAATCCTGTTTCTCCTTGGTAGAATTATACCTTCGCTGGTAATTTTCCGCAAAGGCTGGCAGAATTCTACCCTCTTGGCTGATTTTCCGCAAAGGGTGAAAAAGCAAAGGCTGGCGGAATTCTACCCTCTCGGGTGATTTTCCGCAAAAGGTGAAAAAGCAAAGGCTGGCAGAATTCTACCCTCTCGGGTCATTTTCCACAAAAGGTAAAAAGAAAGAGAATTTTGCCTTGTGGCAGAATTCTACCCTCTTAGGTCATTTTCTGAAAAGTCACTATGGTGGACCCCGCAATAGCTTTTCGAAGCACTTTTCAACTTTTCTGAAACCGAAGGGACTCAAGGCGGAGAATTGAATTTCTAATTCTCTGTGGCGGATTTCTACCTGCAGAGATAATTCTCCAAAAAAGAAAAGGAGCTCACGACTGTGCGATGAGTTGAAGGAGGATGAGGTCATCGCTCAGTCGACGGTCAGATGAGGTAAAAGAGAAACAGCTCGCGAGTGAGCGACTGAAGAAAGACATAAACTCATCGCGCAGTCGCAATGTCTTTTACAGATCAGGTTCCTAGCCCGCGAGTGTGGGACGAACCAAAGGGAGCTCGTCGCTTAGTCGCATAGGAATAATCCAAAATTCATAAAGGTCCACGAGTGAGCAACCCAAAGGAAAAGATAAGCTCATCGCTCACTTGCTGCGGTTTTTGGGTAATCAGAAGTCAACTCGCGGGTGTGCGATGAGCTGAAAAATAGGGTCATCGCTCAGTCACTGCTGTTCTCAAACGAATGAAAAGTGACTTGCAAGTGTGCGATTAGCAGTGAGATGGGCTCATCACTCAGTTGCTGGTTAGTAAATGAAAGGGGAGATCAGCTCGCGAGTGCGCGACGAGCTGGAGTGGACGCTCATCGCGCAGTCGCCAAGCAACTCAGATGAAAGAAAAGGAGCTCGCGGGTGTGCAATAAGAAGAAAACATGAGGTCACTAAGTCACTAGATAAAAAGGGTGAAGGGAGATCAGCTCGCGAGTAAGCAAGTAAGTAAAAAGCAGAGATGGCCGCGCACTCGTGCACATATTGAAAGCTGAAAGAAAAGATGAGCGAGTATGCGACCGAGAAAAAAAATGCATTAAGAAAATATATGTCACTCAGGATCCAAAGATTAGTTTAAAGAGCTCGCGACTATGCAATGAAGAGATAAATGGAAAGTAAAATGCCTTGGCGCTCAGGCGCTGAGACTCAGGTGAAATAAAGGATCAGCTCGCGAGCTTGCAATTGAGGAAAAGGAGGCAACATCGCTCACTCGCATGAACCAAAAGACAAAGTATGAAAAGATGGCGAGTAGGTGATAGACATGAAATAAGGATTAAAGAAGACTCCTCGCCCCTCACAGAAGGCAAAAGCAAGATAGTCGAGGAATAGAGATGTAATTTTCAGAAGTGATCAGATGTTTTCAGAGACAGAACCATATCAGATTGTTCTCAGATAATCTAAATCAGATATTTGACAGATGAAAAGATCAGATTCTTAAAAAGATCAGAGGTTGCAGTTGACAAAGTCTGCAGAAGAGTTATTGCATTTCAGAGACTTTGGTGACTCTTCTAGAGAGATAGGACTGCTTTTGAGAAGGAGTATTTATGTTGATATTTCCTGGGCATGACTTTTGGGTCACCAAGTTGCATTTTGCAGACTTTTGAAGAGTTAAATGGTGGCTGGACAGGCCAAATCCGATCCAGAAGTTATTCCTATCAGAATGCAGTTGACTAAATTGTATAAATATGAGTTGAAGACTCATTGTCGCTAGTTCTTCTTCCCTTTGGCTTGCTTGTTTTTGTAACTTGTTCTAAGTTCCTGATAGAGGAAAAGAGAAGTTTGTAACTCATTTTGAGAAGTAATATGCAAAGCTTGAAGTTCTTATCAATTTATTGAATTATGTCAGCCTTGTCTCTTTTCTACTTGTTTGTATGCGTTGTAGATGGTAGATGGGTTAACTGTGAAAGATTTTATTTCCTCTTAATTCTATCCCTTCGTAGCATCTACTTGCACAAGAGTATATTTTCTTGCAGGTTGTAACTCATGTCTTATGTTTGAGCTGTTAACTGTGAAATCTTTCCTCTTAACTGGTTTAATCATGACCTTGTTATGAAATATTTATGCATGCCTATACAAGAGATTTGTGTTTTACC
>MU223464.1:544365-566773 GCA_018584345.1 Thuja plicata
TAACTTAATTTTTCCATGTCAATGACAAATGTAATTATCATTATGTGTCATGTGTGCGATTGCGAATGTGGAATTGTAAAAGTTTAAAGCATTTTATAAATTATGGTTAGTAATAAATTAATAAATATTTAGAGTATTAGATAGTTATCTGTCATTGCAATATTTTAAATTTAATTAGTTATTTTTATATTAGACAGTTTCAATATTTAATCTTATTTAAATTTAATAAATGTTTGGCGTATGGTGTTATGTGTAACTATATTTCTGGAGACCGTTGGATGAGTAGAGATCAATGATGTATGATGTATTTCAGGCTAAAAGGTAAAAGAAATCCCATTTCTTCATTCCTATTCCGAAATCACGACACTTGTACACTCATTCAATCGGATGACATGTGGTGACATGACCACTCACACAATCGGTGTCATTTGATAAATATAATTCAAAGTAAATAAATGGGACCTGCCACACATGATAATGACTGCCAACAACTGTTGGATGAGCAGAGATCAACGCTTACAATGTACGATGTATTTCAGGCCAAAAGGAAAAATAAATCTCATTTTTGTAATATGATTCTGAAATCACGACACGTGTACACTCATTCAATCAGACGACTCGTGACCACTCACACAATCGGTGTCATCCAATAGATATAATTCAAAGTAAATAAATAGGACTCACCACATTTACAAATGATGGTGACTGCTACTGACCATTGGATGAGCAGAGATCAACGATGTACATTGTATTTTAGGATGAAAGGCAAAAGAAATCCCATTTTTGCAATCCTATTCTGAAATAATGACATGTGTACACTCATTCAATCGGTGTAATTCAATGATGAGTGTAAACCTATTCTGTAATCATGACATGTGTACACTAAGCTAAGTTTAATTCAAATCGTAATTGGAGTAACTTAACATTTAATTAGTAATAAGCTCAATTTGACTGCAGACCAAACAATTAAGTGAGATGCGTCCTAATGACCTCAGATATCTGGAAGCAATAAAAGTTAACATGAGTGACAATAAAAGTTAACATGAGTGACGAGTCATGACTGACGATTTAGTACTACTCACTATCTTACAATTTTAACCTAAGTTTTTATATTTTTAGTTCTTACTAGTATTATAGTATACTATATTGGAGAATCAGATATTCAGAAAGGGGTTATGGGTAACAACTTGTAGGTTGAGGATTAAGGAATGCAACAGAGTCTCTCATCTCTCTTCCCACTCACAATCTACACAAATTGAATTTTTGGGTAAAATCCTGAACACCCACGTCCCACCTTTAAATTTTTCAAATCTAGAGGTTTATTGTTTAGATTATAGTCGTAGAATTAGGGTTGAATTTTAAAACAAGCCTGTAAATTGTAGCTGTCACTAGTATACCACGGTCCACAATGGAAAAAACAAATACCAAGAGTACAAGTAAAGGGCAAAGAAAGAAAATAGAGATAATAGACTTCCACAAACTGGTTAAAACACCAGGTTTTACTGATGAATTCCATGATATTTTTGATCCTGTTATCCATGGAAATAAGGGAATCATGGAAATTAGTTTTGCACTTGAAAATAAGTGTAAATATCCAATGAAGGTTTCAAAATTTTGTCCATTTAACAGCACGTTAAAGGCAAATACAAATAAAATTGCACTGTGGGTTGTTGGGTCAGCATGTAGGGCATTACCTCAAGTATTCCCTTGTCCAGAAATTGTCATGCTTTACGCCCAAAATTATGATGAAAATAGAAAAGCAATTGTCAATAAAAATACTCAGGAGGAAATTTTGTCAATAACAGAGACTGAATTTGCTAGTCTGTTGGACCTAGGGTTTGAAGCACAAAAATCAAATGTGCACCTTGACTTAGGAAAGCTGGCAGAGAGTTATGAAAATTTAGATGCAAAAAGGAAAGATTCATATATCAGAGGAATAACAAGCAGTTTTAGTCTGGATCCAGATCATAACCCTCCTTATGATTATGATATTTTTGTGCAATGGGTTCAGGATAGTATTTCCTTTCTAGCATTTTTTTTGGGATTGGATAGTAACAAAGAAGTGGGTGTTAGCATTCTTGAAATGATTTTTCAGATTCATTGTCAAAATGAACCAGTAAAATATAATTTTATTGAGCACACTTTTCATTGCATGCAAGAACAATTGCTAATGATTAAAAGAGGTTCATAGAAGACATTTAGGTTCATAACCTACTTGTGCTATCTTCTTTTAGCAAAGCATCATGCAATATTTCAGACAAACAAGCTTCAAAGTCGGGTCCAAAATGCACTATATGAATGGACAACTCAGATAAGGATGAGTGATAACAGAAGGAACTATAAAAATTTTGTAGGTTTCTTTTTTGCACCTATGTATGATAAAATTACAGGCACTCTGTTGCCTAGATTGTCTATGTCTTGTAGAGATTGCATTCAACTCGGAAGTCAAATACAATTGGCTGACTCGTACTTCATGGAAGACTACACTATGTTAAGGTTTTACGGTTTAGTGGTAGAACCCTACAAACTTCCAATACATGTTACAGAGAAGGTTTTTGCATTGGAATATGTTCAGTAGATGGAGAGGACATATGCACTCTTTAATGGTCAGCAAAAGAAAATGATATTTCCTTCCTTGCCTTTCTCATTGGGAGGGTAAACATTTGAGAGAAGAGGATTCAAAGTGGTAGAGGATTTTTTTTTCAATTTTTTGCTTTGCTGTTGACAATCACTAGCAGTATGATCCACTAAACATAATTGGATCAAAGCTTAGAGCGAATGGGAGCTTTGCAAGCAAATGTCAACATGAAAGTATGCCATTGATAGAAAAATTTAAAAACATGGAGTCCTGGGATGAGGTCAAAAAAGAGATGGAGAAATACGCCGCTGAAAATAATATTTCAATACAGGAATTGTCATCACAAATTATTGCATTGCTAAAGCATAAAGAAAATAGCAACAAAAGACATCCTATAATTTCTACCAGTAAACTGCTAAACCATCTACAAAAGCTATTTCAAACAAAATAATGCTTCAATGTGAAGATGATAATAGGACTGCAACCAAAATTAAATATTTTTGGGAAATGAGGAAGAATCTCAGCAAGCCAAAGACCTCTGTAGATCTTTATGATCCAGACGAGGATGAAATATTTAGCAATTTGTGCAATGTAAAGCATCTTGGTCAAGCACATCATAGTGATTATAGTGATTATGATGACCAAGATACTATTTTTGATGGGTGGGATTCTGTGACAATTGCTACTGGAGTCAGTGCGTCCATAAAAGAAAAATATGGCAAAGGGGTAGCTCGATGGTAGAAAAAATGGGTTTTCTAGGTAGGGGTGGTCTGGGTCCCACAGGAGAAGGGAATTAGTATCCACTTTCCACACCTGCTCCACCAAAATATGGTAGTGGACCAGTAATTGGAAGTTCATCAAAAAAAGGTACTACTTAGTCTCATACCCTTGCACCTTCATTTGTTCTAGCTTCAAATCCAATTGCACCTTTGCTAAGCACTCAGATTCAATCTGAATCAAGTGCCACTACTAGTGGTGGGGATGGCATGGGTAGTACTAGTGGTCCAAAAAGGACATTAAAAATGGACATGAAATCAGTGGATCCAAAATATCAAGGCAGTGTAAAGAAGTAAAAGGTTATGACAACAATGCCAATGGTGTATGTGACTATGAGTCCAACAATTGCCACTCCTTCAGGACAAAACCCTCCGAACAGTCCAAATACTCTGCTTATAATGGGTCAGGGTGTTACTACTACTGATCCTCATGGTGCAATTATTAGAGCCACAGGTGGAAGCTCGTACATAGCTACAAGTTCTATTTCACCTTTCAAACATTCAATTGTGTCAGAAAATCCTGATTTTCATTACAATGATTTTGTAACAAACTTTGAACAAACAAAAATAGGAATAGACAAAATACTAATACATTGAAGAGGGATGCAGTTGCTTCATCTTGTGATGCAGATTCTACATCGAATAGGTTATTTCCCACATATGACCCAAAGAATGAAATAATGGAGTTCATGGTTGTTATGCCCCCAGCTAGATATAACAATCCACCAGAGAGTCAAATAGATCCATCTAAATTTTAAGTCAGCACCCTGCAAATGGATTTATCAAAAATTAAAAATATGGACAAGATAAATGTGTCAAAAATGACCAACCAAGTTGTCTACAGTTCAGTGATGAAGTTAGAGAGAGAAAATGGAAAGCTTCAAGGCAGAATAGAAAAGTTACAGGCAGACCTGGCAAATGAAAAGGCAAAGGAGAAAGCAGTAGACAACAGGTGCAAAGAATTAGAGAAAAGGATAAAAAATTCATCCTCTAAAGAAACAATTGTTCAACAAGAACATATGGAGGTAGAACTGAAATTTGTGAGGGAAAAATTGGAAGAGAGTAATGAAAATCTAGAGGATGAAAAAGAATCTTCAGAAAATTTATACAAAAGCTTGGAGAGAGCGGCACAAGAAAATAATAAATTAAAAAAAGAATTAGAGGATGAGAGGGTAAAAGAAAAATAGTGGGAAAAGAAATAAAACTAGTGGGAAGAGGAAGCAGAGAAAATAAAAAAAATAGAGTTAACACCAGTTGTCAAAATTGAGAGAAGACCTAAAGAAGGAAAAAAAGACAATGAAAACTTACAAAAAGAGCTTGAATGACCAAATGAAAAATACAGTCAAGCAAATAAAAAGAGACCTTTGGGGGAAAATAAAGGTGACTGGTGATAGGTTGTGTGATTGGTTTGAATTGAATGAAAGTCATAGAGATGTTTTTGTGAATCTCAAAGAGCACATTGACAAAAACAAATTTTTTTGTCAAAGAGAGAAAACTGCAAAACAGATTTTGAAAAAAACAACACAACCAGTGACAGTCATTTGGAAAGAAAGGGAATTAATGAACACACTCTTGCATCAATATAAGCAACCTCTATCTTACAAAACTATCAGAAACTAAAGGAAGTAGACGAAAATCTTGCCTTATTTGAGAAAAAGCTTGCCAAGATGAATCAAACAACAACCGAAATGATAGGTCATGGTTTTCCGAGTCCTGGTCCTAGTAACTCATTAAAAATTTTATTTGGAAGATAAGCTTACAAAAAAAGGCTAGAGGAGACAATGAGCACTAATTTAGGCAAGCTTCCTCAGGACACAACTCATGAAGGCATTGCAAACTGCATCAAACCATTGACAAATATGAATGCAGTATTGGAAGGATCATTTCTTTCAAGTCAGTATAACAAGTATGAATGGATGACAAGGTTGCAGGTCATCTACTATAACTTGAAAAATATTAACCTTCCAAGTGATGCAGAATGAAGCTTATTAAACAAACTGGCAGAATCATCTTGATGTAATAAAAAAATAGAATGTGAAAGTAACAATTTAAAAGTAATAGTTGTTAAAAGTAACAATTTTGAACTTTGTTTTTTTAACAGGATCAATGTAGCAGAGACTTCACATTAGGAAAATCAACCTGAAGCTATTGTTGCTTCCTTGTTTCTATAAAAGGGAATTCGGGGTTATTTGCTAAGGGTAATAAAATTTAAATTGGGTATTGACTCTTGAGTCATAATTCATTGTCAATTCACTTTTGCAAATAGAAACAAATAGAGTTGTGTTCTACTTCTTACTACTATTAACGAATGAATTGTTACATTGTGTCATATTTGTAAATAAATTAATGAGAATCTCTATTTCTAAGAATTGTATCATATGAATTGCTAAGTTTTCAAAAAAATAAAAAAATCTGTAAGAATTGTACCATATGAGCTGAATAATGCAAAAGAAAATGATTATTAATTATAGAAAACATGAGATTATAAACCACATTCATGTTTTTGAATTTTGACATTGGAATATGATACTATGCATGATTGATGAATGATGATGAGATACATAAACTGACAGTGTCACAGTAGACTACAACAAAAATTTGAATAAATACCTAGGACCCGCTACTTCTACAAAGGTTCAAGTTGCCACATCATCTCATTATTAGGATCCTCAGATTCATCGCCATCAACTTCATAGCCTCCTTGGTTCTTCGATATGTTTTCTGCACTTTGCATACCTCCGCTTAAATCAAGTTCAACGCTAGCATTACTAGTACCAGTACATGAGTCAATGACAGTAACATCATTATCTCTGGCACTCCCACTTTGGTTTGAAATGTTTCCCAACCCTCTTCTCTGACATTTATTCTTCCTCACTTTCAGTGCCTTGTCATAAGGAAAAGTATGAACTTCATACCTAGATGTATAGAGCCTCAAGAAATTTTCCAAATTTTCCAAAAATCTGGCCCAGGGTGCAATCATAAATTCTAGCGAATGGTGACATTGACTTGAGGGTACAAATCAAAACTAACTCAGAATAGAAAAATATTTCTAGGGTTTGTCTATCTCTGCATTTCTATTCCAGATCTGGTCTCAGATTTTCTAGATACTCAACACAGGCTTCAGAAAACAACATTCTTTAGATCTACAATATTTCAAGGTTAGTATATTTCTCCTATTCATTTCAATTAAGGTTATCAATATTTATACATCTATTTCACATTCAAATCAAAAGAACAAACCGGGTACTTAAGATCTTCCTTCCTTATTCTTGTTTCCAAATGGTTGATTCATTTATGCATTGATCCTTCCTTTTGGGTTAATCAACTTGGATCTTTTATTTGCATATCTAAGGATAGAAGGAGAGTGTCTTATTTACCCCCATAACATATTTAAATGTAATGTATTTTATGTTAAATAATCCACATTTCATAAACCCTCATTTCTTACCTTACACTTTCAAAATATAACATTTGCTTGCAAAAAATTTAAAGTAATTGACATTAGGTTTGTGTTCATACCAGATTTCATAAGGTGTCTTATTGGTACCTTTCTTCATTTGTACTCAGTTCAATGTATAAACAATAGTACTCACAGTTTCTCTCCAAAAGTTCTGTGAAACTCCTTTTTTAGTCATCAATGTCCTAGCACAATAAAAAATAGATATGTTTCTTCTCTCAGCAATCCCATTCTGCTGTGGTGTCCTTGGATAACAACTATCTCTTAATTCCATTCTCATTACAAAACAATGTAACTCATCAGAAGTAAACTCACCTCCTCTATAAGATCTCAGACATTTTAATTATCTTTTAGTTTCTTTTTCAACTCGGGCTTTAGCCTTATACCACTTAAACATTAGAAATGCATCAGATTTTTCTTTTAAAAACATTATAGACATCATTCTAGAATAATCATCCACAAATAAAATAAAATATTTGTCTCCATAGTAAATTTGAGTCCTCATGGGTCCACATAAATCAGTATGCACTAAATCCAAAATTTCTAATGTAACATAAGTCTTGCTTGAAAAACTAGATTTAGTCACCTTACCCATCTAACATTCTCTATACATAGCATTCTCAAGTTTTTTTAATCTTGATAGTCCTCTCACTCTATTCTTCTTACTCCCTTTGATTAAGTTGTCAAAAGTAACATGACAAAGCCTTTTGTGCCATAACCAAACATATTCAACTTTAGCAAACATGAAACTCTTCATAAAAATTTCAAGATAAAATAAATTACCATTAGATTGTTCTCTAGTAGCAATCAGACTATCCTTCTCATCAAATAATTTCACCTTCCCATATTGAAATTCCAGTCAATGATCTATATTGTTTAGCTGTGCAACACTAAACATATTATATTTTAATCCTTCAACCCAATAAACATCATCGTATCTTGTGTTATTCAGTAGAATTATAGAACCTTTTCCTTTCATAATATATGGTGCATCATTACCAAATCTAACAAATCCTCCATCATGATTTTCCAAGGAAATAATATTAAGTGTGTCACCAGTCATGTGATGTGAATAACCAATATCTATAATCTATGTTTCATTCTTACTTACTTGTAATATTAGGGCTCTTGGTTCTTCTTCATCATAATCATCTTTAATAGCAACATAAACAACTTCTTTTCCATAATCACTATCAAAAGAATCATAATGACTTATTCCTTCATTAGGAATATGGAAAGATTTCTTACCTTTGTTTTTGTAGTCTCTGAACCTTCTGAATCTCTTTTCTCTTTTGTCCATATCTATGTTATCTTTCTTTTCCTCCTTATCTTTCTTAGGATAATTGAATGCAAAGTGGCCAATTTTATCACAATTAAGAAATTTCAAGGGTAAATTACCTCGGTATTTGCCTTTGCCTCTCTGTAGCCTTCTAGCCAGCAAAGCTTAAAATTCTCTTTCATTCTCAACACATTCAGTAAATAACTCTTCAAGACCTTTAGGGCAACTATAAAATTTCTCACTAGCACTGCTCAAATATCCATCTCCAGCTATAGATTTCCTAGATTTTACAACCTTTAAAGTAGAATTAAATGCAGATTCAATCTTAGATGTAGTAGGAAAAATATTGTCAAAATCATTTAACTCAAAAGTAGTTAACTTACCAATAGTAGCATCTAGTGAAACATTCATCTGGGGAATATATCTTAGCTCTTGTATAGAAGATACACGAAAAAAATAACTTGGTATTAGGGCTCTCAACATATTTCTTGTAAAATCATCCTTTGTTATGATCCCAACAACTCCTTTGAAAGAATTAACAGTCTCCTTAAGTCTTGTACTATATTGTATTATGTTCTCTCCTTCTTTGATGCAGATGGTTTAGGGTTCTAGTGATTTATTTCCCAAAATGATTCTAATATCTTCTAACCATCCAATGGTTACCCCTCCTATGTGACCTTATCCAATATGGATCTCCTATATCCTCTCTATCAACTTGCCTCCTAGGTATAGTTGATTTGTGGAAGACATAAAATACCTCTAGGATCAACTAGTCCAACTAGTTTATCAATTTTCTAGGTTTCTTCACTAGATCTTTCCCCTAGAATCCAAAACCTTTTCTTAGGATCTTCCACACACACCTCATAGACTCTTGTCTATGTTATAAGTCCATTAAAAGTCCATTGGAATCAATTCCAACTAAACTGGACACTCCAACAGTCCAATTGTTGCCAAATACACTAGGAGGCCTAATAGCCCTATTTCCTAGTAGGTCAAATTTCACTGTTTTGGGTCTAAAGCTCCCAAATATTCCAAAGAAACTTACAAAATACCTTGAAAATATTCAAGGTATCCACCAAAACTATTAGAATCCAAAATCCTAGCTTCTGGATGCACCCACAACCCTAGTTAGCTTTAGGCCCTAGTTTTCAGCCTATCTTTTAGGCCTCTAGACTAGTCAGTAAAAAATGTCTCCAAATTGGTCTTCAAACTTCTCGTCATCATTTCTCACCATTTTATCCTTCATGGGAACACTTTAGGGCTTCTTCACATGCCACTAAGTTCACCATCCAAGATCATGGGTGCTCAATGCAATCTGATCTTTACCCTATCCAGGCTCACCTATTCCTAATAGTCAACCATAGGGCTTCATTCCATGTATAGGAATCCCATTTCCAAAGAAAAGGAAAAAAAATATTATATGCACAGACCCTAAACCTTCATCCCCCATGGTTTTAGCCATTTTCACTAGTGGATTCTTAGGTTAGAGCCATATTTACCACTGCAACTATGTAAATGGAACTTACAGACCAGTGGCTTAAATCCTATTACAAATTTACACTATGATAACTTGAAATCAAACCAATCAATGAATAAGAGAGATAATTAAAAACACTACACCACCATATGGTTTGATCACCCAATCCAATCCATACACTGCTGTACAGAAAGTAAGAAACAGTGCATATTACAAGAAATCATAGCCTGACATCCGTACAATGACTTCACAAAAAATGTTAAGCAATACAAAAATATGTTAACCTTTTGAAAATAAAATATCCATGCTCAAATACCTGAGCATGGGTGGTTACAACCGCTCCAACCTCCATTTGCAACTTCTTGCAAAAAGTTGCTAGCAACTTTTGCTATTTGACTATTTTAGTCAACTCGATGGATGTTTTTGACTTCCATGACCTTAGTTAGGTTACTTAGGGTCCTAGAAGACACTCTACACCCAAGTTACACAAAATATCAACTTTTACCTTTCTAGGTCAAAACGAGCACAATATCACCTAGTGAGCACTTTTGGCTCTTACAAACATGGAGATGATCAATTCTGGATCAAACCTAGTGGATATTATTGCATCCCACACAAAAAAACCTAACACAACCTTAAAAAATACAAAGCACATCAAAATGGGAGGTGATCTGCATCATACTCCCCTGGGACAAAGAACTCAAGTCCCTTTAGTTAGGAGGTGTTCAATGGTGACCCCATATTTCAGAATGTTTTCCTTAGTCATCCAAGTGGCTTCAGCTTTAGGTAGTCCCTGCCACTTGACTAGATACTCTTTGTAAGTACCCTTCCTCATCTTCTTAATCACCTTGGAATCTAGGATACTGTCTAAGTGCAAAGGGATTGGGGTAGGAAAATCTTTGACCCAATCATCATCTCCCAAATATGTAAGAGTGGGTTGAACTATGTCTTGTGATGGTCCCTTATAGGAATATAGGTCACATACATTAAAAATGGGTGAAATTCCCAAATCAGGAGGTAGCTCCACCTCATATGCATTTTTGCCATATTTATGCAATATTTTCAAGGGTCCTATCTTCTTCATGAGAAACTTGGTAGGATGACCCTTGTGTAGTCTTTCCTTTTTGAAGTAAGCAAGTACTAGATCCCCCACCTTGAACTGCAAACCCATCCTCTTCTAGTTTTCCTTGGACTTATACTTCTCCCCTTTCTTTTGTAGAGTCTTGTTGACTTGATAATGAACCTCTTTCATCTATTCTACAAATGTCTCCCCTTGGGCACTGCTTTTGTCCTGCAAACTGAGATTCCTCAAATCTAAGATCCATCTAGGATTGGTTCCATAGACTATCTCAAAGGGGCTCTTACCAGTACTCCTATTAATGGAGTCATTATAGGCCAATAGTAATGCTTATTCACTTGCTCAAGTGTCTTATCCACTCCAAAGTGGCCTCCCAAGCTTCCTCAGTGTTTCTCCTTCACAATGTTCTCCCTCATTGAGCACTGAGGTATACACATTAGGTGTACTTTGAACAGTAGTCCCTCCTGCAACATATATTCAGTGAATTTCACTTTGAACCCTTTTTGGAACTTTACACATGCCTCATAGGCATCTTTGAAATCTTTATCCTCTTTGTAGAGGTGTTTCAAATCATTTATCCCCACAATTTTCAATTGTATCTCTTATATAGCTAGTACTCTTCTGCTAAGAGCATCTGCAACCTTGTTTCTAACCCCTTTGTTGTGTTTGATGACAAATGTATATGCTTGCAGAGATTCTACCCAATTAAGGTGTATTTGGTTCAATTTCTCTTGCCCATTCAAGAAAATAAGGGCATGGTTATATATGTAGACTGCAAATTCCCTTGGTAGGAGATAATGTCTCCATTTTTTGAGTGCTTTCACCATGACATACAACTCCAAATCATAGGTGGGGTACTTTTTTTTGGCCTCATTCAACTTCTTTGAGAAGAATGCCACAGGGTGTCCCTCTTGATTTAACACTGCTCCAATGGCTAGCTTACTAGCATCACACTCCACCACAAATAACTGGTTGAAGTTGGGGAACCTAAGTGTAGGTAGTTCTACTAACCTCTTTTTCAACATTTCAAATCCTTGGTCTACTTCTATAGTCCACTTAAACTGACATTTGATTCCTCCTTTGATAGTGTTGAGGATAGGGGCACATACATGACTAAAATTCCTCACAAATTTCCTATAGTAGGAGGCCAATCCATGAAAATTCCTAACATCCCCTATGGATCTAGGTGTAGGCCATTCCAAAATAGACTTAACCTTAACAAGATCTATCTTCATACATCCATTAGCAACCACAAAACCAAGATAAACTAATTCAGTTTTCAAAAACTCACATTTTTCCCAATTGATCATCATCTTCTCTTGGTGTAGCCTCCTTAGAACCATCTCCAAATTATTCATGTTCTCCTCCTTATACCTGCTAAAGATCAAAATGTCATCAAGATAAACTATTACAAACTTGCCTATGAAATCTTCGAGCACTTCATTCATGAGCCTCATGAATGTGCTAGGTGCATTTGTTAGGCCAAAGGGCATTACAAGCCACTCATACAGCCCTTCATTTGTCTTGAAGCATGTCTTCCACTCATCACCAGGTCTAACTCTAATTTGGTGGTACCCTGACTTCAAATACACCTTGGAGAAATAACAAGAACCTCCCAAGTTATCCATCAAATCCTCAATCTAGGGCATGGGGAATCTATATCTAATTGTGATCTTGTTTATAGACCTGGTTTCAGTACACATTCTCCATTTTCCATCCTTCTTAGGTGAAAGGACAGTTGGCACAACACAAGGACTCAAACTCTTCCTTATTAGTCCTTTTTCCAACAAATTTTGAATCTGTTTTGCTATCTCTGCATTTTTACTTGGTGTCATCTTATATGCTACCTTGTTTGGAAAATTTTCTCCTGGTATGAGGTCTATCTGATGACTCACATCCCTCATGGGTGGTAATGTACTTGGAAAACCATTATCCACTATGTCATGATACCTTTCCAATAATTCTTGTACCTCTGGTGGCATTTTGGCTTTCTCCTTGGTCTCCTCCTTCGGCTTCACTATCACTACACAACAAAATCCTCCCTCCTTCTTCATAACTTTTAGAAACTCCTTTCCACTCAAGAGCATCACACTGGTTCTCACATGCTTCTCTTCATTAGGTTCCTACAATGGATCCATTTTAAACTTCTTCCCTATCTTGGTGATGACATACTTGTTCTTTTCTCCATCATGAATAGCCTTCACATCATACTGCCATGGAAATCCTAAAAGAAGATAACATGCATCCATGGGAAGTATGTCACATATGAGCTTGTCCTTATACTCACCTATTTCAAACTCCACCATAGTTTGTTCATCCACCACTATTTTCTGTCCCTTGTTTAGCCATGACACCCTATAGGGAGTGGTATGAGGTATCCTTCTAAGTTTCAATTTTTCCACCATCTTTGTTGATACTATATTCTCAGTGGATCTAGAGTCCACTATCACCTTGCAGATCTTCCCATGAGACCTACAAATAGTCTTGAGAAAATTATGTCTCTGAGGTGGCTCTATGGTTTTAGGAACTTTCAACAAGGTCCTTCTCAACATTAGATTCTCCCCATCCAATACTGGCCTTGCCTTGGAGATAGGAGAAGTGATACTTTGTGCATCATCCTCTTGCACCAACTGATTTCTTCTTTCCCCCATAGATGATGTGGAGGTCTTGTCAGGACATCTACCCATTGTGTGGCCCACTTTATTGGAGTTATAACATCTACAAATTAAAATAGAATTTGTCCTTCCTTGGGACTAAAATCTACCTCTTGGAGGCCCTCTTCCTCTATATCCTCCTCTTTGAAATGAGCCTCTGTACTGATTGCTCCCACCATTTTCCATAGACTGATTCTCTTCTGGCCTACTTGGGATATGTCCTCTGCCAAAGTTACTCCTTCCTCTGAATCCTCTGTTATTTTTATTACCCCTTCCTCTTTGATGGAAATCATTTCTCCTTCTAGCCTTATCCTTTGCTCTCAAAGCCAAATGAAAACACTTATGCATACTTTCAGGAGCCATCATGCTGATTTCATTTTGGATTCCCTACCTCAATCCATTTAGGTACCTTGCTACTTTCTCCATGTCTTCTTCTTGTCTCCTTGACCTTAGGCTCAATTTGTGAAACTCCCCGATATAGGCACTTACTGTCATATCCTTTTGTCTCAAGTTCTGCAACTTTTGATACATTTGAATCTCATAATCAGTGGGCAAGAATTGTGCCCTCAGTCTGATCTTCATCCTCTCCCAAGAAAATATTTTCTTCTTTCCATTGGTTACCCTATCATCCTGCATCATTTTCCACCACACCAATGCAGATCCTTTGAGTCTAGCCTTGGCATAGCTGACTCTCTTCTCCTCTGCCACTTCTTTGTAATCAAACTGATTGTCTATGGCCTCTAGCCAATCCAACAAATCTTCACCATTCAAGCTGCCACAATAGTAGGGTATGTGTTCCATAATGTCTTTGTTGATGGACTTAAAGGCATCCAAGAATACCTTTTGATCTTTATCCATCTACACTTCTTTTCCTTTAGATTCTCTTCACTGATTTTCAGTCTCATCATCATCACTCTCATCTCCCCATTCAATTACTTTCTTCTTACTCCTTGATTCTGACACACTAGCCTTCTCCAAGAGGCCCTGAACCAATTCCATAATGGCATCCCTACTCATTGCCTTAGGAGGCATGCTGTCAACCTGTTGGCTCTCCTCCCCTTCAGACATACACCAAACTTAACAAAATTCTAGCTCTGATACCACTCTGATGCAGATGGTTTAGGGTTCTAGTGATTTATTTGCCAAAATGCTTCTAATATCTTCTAACCATCCAATGGTTACTCCTCCTATGTGAAATTGTCCAATATGGATCTCCTAGACCCTCTATATCAAATTTCCTCCTAGGTATAGTTAATTTGTGGAAGACACAAAATACCTCTAGGATCAACTAGTCCAACTAGTTGTTCAATTTCCTAGATTTCTTCACTAGATCTTTCCCCTATAATCCCAAACCCTTTCTTAGGATCTTCCCCACACACCTCATAGACTCTTGTCTATGTTCTAGGTCCATTAAAAGTCCATTGGAATCAATTCCAACTCTTCTGGACACTCCAACAGTCCAATTGTTGCCAAATACACTATGAGGCCTAATAGCCCTATTTCCTAGTAGGTCAAATTTCACTGTTTTGGGTCTAAAAATCCCAAATATTCCAAAAAACTTCACAGGAGACCTTAAAAATATTCAAGGTATCCACCAACACTATTAGAATCCAAAATCCTAGCTTCTGGATGCACCCACAACCCTAGTTATCTTTAGGCCCTAGTTTTTAGCCTATCATTTAGGCCTCTGGACCAGTCAGTACAAAATGTCTCCAAATTGGTCTTCAAACTACCTATCATCATTTCTCACCATTTTATCCTTCATGGGAACAATTTAGGGCTTCTTCATATGCCACTAAGTTCACCATCCAAGATCATGGGTGCTCAATGCAATCTGATCTTTACCCTATCTAGGCTCACCTATTCCTAAAATTCAGCCATAGGGATTCATTCCAAGTCTAGGAATCCCATTTCCAAAACAAAAACTATATGTATAGACCCTAACCCTTCATCCCCCATGGTTTCAACCATTTTCACTGGTGGATGCTTAGGTTAGAGCCATATTTACCACTACAACTCTGTAATTGGAACTTACATACCAATGGCTTAAATCCTATTACAACTTTACAATATGATAACTTGAAATAAAAATAATCAATGCACAAGAGAGCTAATTAAAAACACTACACCACCATATGGTTTTATCACCTAATCCAATCCGTACACTGCCATACAGAAAGTAAGAAACAATGCAGATTACAAGAAATCACAGTCTGACATCCGTACAGTGACTTCACAAAAATGGTAAGCAATCCAAAACTCCATTAACCTTCTAAAAATAAAAGATCCATGCTCAAATACCCGAGCATGGGTAGTTACAACCACTCAAACCTCCATTTGCAACTTCTTGCAAAAACTTGCAAAAGTTGCTCGAGCAACTTTTAAATGTTCCTAGCAACTTTTGTTATTTGACTATTTTAGTCAACTCGATGGATGTTTTTGACTTCCATGGCCTTAGTTAGGTTACTTAGGGTCCTAGAAGACACTCTAAACCCAATTTACACAAAAATATCAACTTTTACCTTTCTAGGTCAAAATGACCACAATATCACCTAGTGAGCACTTTGGGCTCTTAAAAACATGGAGATGATCAACTCTGGATCCAACCAAGTGGATCTTATTACATCCCACACAAAAAAACCTAAAAAAACCTTAAAACATAAAAACCATATAAAAATGGGAGGTGCTCTACACCATTCTCTCATCCTCATAGAGTCAAATTTACCTCTCAAACTTTCTGCTTTAGCCTTCTGAACATGCTGATCTCTACCATAGGTAAAAATAAGATTATCCCACATCTTTTTCAAAGTAGTACAATCATCAAGTTCATCATATTCCTGGTCACTAAGTGTAGAAACAATCTCAATCATTACTTGTGTGCGTGTGTTCTTGTTTCTGTCTTTGCTCCCTGATTATCAAAGGTGCAATAGACGGTGCTACATATTCATTATCAAGAAAGTGAAGTATGTATTCTCCCACTCCAGACACATGCAACCTCATTCTACTTTTACATGTTGATAAATGATCCCTATTCAGCTTTAGTGCTTCCCTCTTATACATCTTTACATCTTAACTAAAGTCCTTTTGAACTTATCACTTCAGAGAAACTAGCTCTGATACCAATTGTTGGTCGATCGAGGGGCGGGGGGGGGGGGGGGGGGGGGGGGGGGGTGTGAATTAGACAAATTAAAACTTAAACGCTTAAAACTAAACTCTCTAAATCACACAGTAATACTGAATATAGTAGTAACCAATTCACCAAATTACTTAGTAATTTAAACAACAATACATCTCATATATGTAAATCAATCATTCAAAGTTAGTAACATCAGATTAACTCATATAACACCAGACTTAACTCGATTGATACTAGATTCATTGGGAATTGTGACCCATAATAAAAATGTACCATTCTCAAGTATGCTTGGTTAAGAACTTATCCTATTAAAGATTACAAACACATTTGCTAAATGTGACCCTGTTAGGGGATTTCCCTCAAAGCTATTAAGATGTTCACCCTGTTAGGAGTGGCCTTGTTAGAGGTCTTTAAACACTTTTTTGGAATGTCACCTAAGTCTAGGTTTTATAAATAGGACAGTTAAATCCACTCGGTTAAGAGATTTCTCTGTTACAAATACTAATAAGAAACAATAAACTTTGATCTGTAAATATAGAAACTACCTTAGCTTATGTTGGATACTTTATGATCAATTGAATAATGACATCTCATACTCCATTGATCTCTTTTTTAGACTGTAGATTCTTCAATCTCTATTTCTTTGTTCTGCTCGGTAAATGCCATTCTTCAGCTTCTTCTTCTTGTTTGTTCAATTCACCAGCAACTGTACACTTTCTTTGTTAATTCCTCATTCTTTATAGATCTTCTAACAATATTCATTTAATTTATATCCTCATCCAGCTCATCATCGCTTCACATTAAATTTTATCTTATCATCATTTATAATCAATATCCTATACTCGGTAAAACTTGCTTTGCAACTCGGTAACTGTCTTTATTCACTGCTCAGTGTCTTATTCATCTTTGGTGCTCAGTGCTTGACTATCACTTGGTGTTTGGTAACTGTTTCCGACTCACATATCATTCTACTGACTGACTCTATCTAGCTTGGTAACATAACTCTTTATGTCATAACTTTAACTCTTTTCAATTTTTGACTTGATCAATCAATTGTACCTATTGGATAACATCAAATATATAGTAGCAAACAACTATATCATTAGTACTTCATTATTGTCTGATATGTATTTGTCACCCATTTAACTTCTCCTCTTAAGATATGGTAACATAATAAAAATCAATTAATCAATTGCTTGACATCAATAACAAAACAACAACTAATCTAACCATTTCTACAATCATGATACTCAGTATCACATGGTCTTGATCATCTCCATCAGATCTTCATTAGTTGATTAACACTTTCAAGCTAATATTCCAACAATCAACTTCCATCATCGAGCTCTTAGCTAGGTTATTATGCATAAAAAAGTTTAGCTAAATACTTTTAAAGATAACATTCACCAGAATCAAAGGAGATCTTTGCACTTCCCTAAAAATCCTATTATTATGCTCTTTGAAGATGTTCCATGTAAGGTGGGGAATATCAATGTTCCACACAAGGCTTACTCTCTTATTCTGACTAGGGCAGGTCCATTGCTGGAAAAAATCCTAGATAGAATTAGGAAAAACCCAGCAAAAATTCCATCTTTGTAACAAGGCTTCCCAAATCTGTAAGGAATAGGAACAACTAAGAAGGAGATGGGTAGCTGATTCAGTTTCCTTACAACATAGGTTGCATATTTTAGGATAATGAAATCCCCTTTTCATAAGATTGTCAATAGTGAGGGTTTCATTCTAGATAAACAACCAGAAGAAAATATCAACTTTAGGAATAAGATATTTGTTCCATGCTTTAGCCCAAAACGGAGACTCATTAGAAGGGTGGATCTGGATTCTATAAGCTGCAGCAGCAGAGAAATTACCAAAAGGTTCCAAACCCCGAATTAAGGTGTCATTGTTTTCAATAATATGTTGAGAATACAAAGCTTTATTAATATCTTCTTTCAGATTCACCCAACGATTCCCTCTCCAGTAATCCCCACCTTGGACCCAAATGAGGCTTTACATCTGTTCATTAGATTCTAGAATCCAAGATTCATACCAAGAGGCTTATCGAAAATCCATATGTTTAGCAAAAAGAGCCTCATTCATATGTTTAATGGATTTGACCCCTAAACCACCATGTTTCTTAGGTTTACACACCTTCTCCCAAGATAAAAAAGGAATTTGTTTCTTCTCTTCAAAACTAGACCAAAGAAAGCACTTCTGAATGCTTTCTATCTTAATAGTAAACTTTGAAGGAATTCTAAAGAGACCGAGCGCATAAATGATTAAATTTTGTAAGCAGGATTTGAGAAAAGTGACTTTGCCCACCTGGGATAGAAAAAACATATTTCCATCCAACAAGTTTATTGTCAAACTTCTCAATTATCCCCATCCAGAAATAGTCAAGATGCTTGTCCCCAAGGGGGAGACCCAAGTAAACTGAAGGAAAGGAAACAACATTGCATTTCATAATGGAAACTATTTTTCTTTGTCTCTCATCGGGGGTGTTAACAAAAAAGAGAGATCTCTTATGCTAATTAATGAGTTGGCCAGTAGCTAAAGTATAGGAATTAAGAACACCCTTCATGTTTCTAGCCTCATGAATAGTACCCTCACCCATAGAAATAGTATCATCCACAAATTTCTCATGCTAGCACACCAAGTTGGTAGAGGAGGGGTGCAACCCTTTAAGAGATCCAACATTGATCAATTCCTAGATAAATCTCCCCAGAATTTCAACCATCAAAGTAAATAAAATGGAAGAGATGGGTTCTCCGTGTCTGATCCCCCTAGAGTTATGAAAGAAGGAGGAAGAAGAACCATTAATCAGAACAACAAAGGAGGCGGTGGAAATATGTTGATGAATAATCCGGATAATTCTAGGACCAAACCCAAACTTAAACAACACTTTTCTCAGTAACAAAAAGTCAACTCTATCATACGCTTTAGCCAGATCTAGCTTCAAGAGAAAACTCTCCTTCTTAGATTTAGAAAGAGAATGAATATTCTCATGCACCGAGATAATAGAGTCCAAAATTTGTCTGCCTGGAAAAAATCCATTTTCCTAGGTCGAAATGATAGAAGGAAGAATCTTAAGGAGTCTTAGGGTCAACACTTTGGAAATGATCTTATAATTTATGAATTACATAAAATAATTGGTCTTAACTGGTCAAAGGAATTAGCACCCGACTTCTTATGGATGAGGGTTAAGAAAGTGGCATTGATTCCTTTTACAATCTCCTACAACCATAAAAATCTTTCATAACATTCAAAACATCTTTTTCCACAATGTGCTAGAACATTTGAAAGAAAAACATCAGGAAACCATCAGGTTCAGGAGATTTATTACCCTCAAAAGAGAAAACTACATCCTTAATCTCCTTAGAGGAAGGGATAACACCCAAAATTATATCCTGACCCCCAGTAATGATGCTAGCTGGAATAGCACTAAGCAACTTATCTTGCTTAGAATCCACCAAATTATGATCAACCTTTAAGTAGTCCACAAATTCCTATTTCATTTCCTCCTCCATATCCAGAATAGAGGATCCCTTCTATATATGAATGATTCTGTTACCAGCCCCATGTTTCAAGGTGGTGATGTTAAAAAACTTAGTATTTCTATAACCCTAAAGCCAAGAAATATGAGATCTTCGTCTCCAATAGACTTCTTCCTTAGAAATAGAATTATGATAATTGGGAAAAGCATAATTCTCTTGATTAATGGTTTCATCAAAGTACCCCAACTTCTGGATGGAGTCCTGGACTTGCTTTAGAAAATATTTAGCAGTCTCTCTTTGTTTAAAAATGTCCCCAAAAACCATGGTCTTCTAGATTTTGACATTAGCTTTGATGATGCTAATTTTATTAGAAACAATGAACATAGCCATTTCTTGAACCTTAGTACCCCACCAATCTAAGATACTCTTTTCCAGTTCTGGGTGTAGGGTCCACATTTTTCAAATCGAAAACAAAAAATTCTTATGCAAGATAGAGGTTCAACCAAAAATGAAATAGGAAAATGATCAGACCCAATTTTGTGAAAAGAGGATAGAGAGAAAAGATACTTACTATACCAACCATGGGAGATCAGATCCTGGTCAAGTCTAACTTGGATACAATCTTTCCCCACTCTACGATTTGTCCAAGTAAAGTTGATACCCTTTAAATCAATACCAAAAAGTGTTTGACTATTGATAAAATTCATGAGATCAAGACTACTATCCAGATGAAACCCTAAACCACCAATTTTTTAGAATCTTTGAGAGGGGCATTGAAATCCCCCTTAACCATCCAATTATCCTCTAGAAAGTGAACCCTTCGATCAGCCAACTTCAACCAGAATTTAGCTCTACCATTCTTAGAATTGGGAGCATAAATATTAGTTAGGACCCAATCAAAATTGTCCCTGATATGATGCATTCGAATAGACACCATATTATCATCCTTAAAAAGAAATTCACCTCTAATAATACTTTTATTCAAAAAAATGGTCGTGCCTCTAGAAGCTCCTTCAGATCTACTACTACTAACTCCACAGTTGTGCAAGAGTTTAGTATTTTCAACTCTATCCTTTCTCATCTTGGTTTCTTGGATCAAAAAATGTAGGATTTGATAAATACAAATCCACAGAACCCGAAGAACACCTACATGAAAATAACCTGTTACAGGAGAGAAGCTGAAAGAAGGAAAAAGAAGAACTCGAAAGTACTAAAAAATGTGAGAGAAAAATTATATTCCAAGTTAATGAAAAAAGAATTACAAGGTTCAACCTATAAAGGTGAACAAAAACCTAAAGCCTAAAAAAGCTAGGTTGCACATTAATAATTAATTATTAATGCACCTAAGAGAAAAATTAAGCACTAAAGAACTTAATAACTTAACTAATTAAATCAACATGATTTAATTAATAAGAAAACTAATGATTACCCTAACACCCCCCTTAAGCTAAGATCAGGGGAAAGCTAACCTAGCACAGCTATGAAAGCAGGAAATGGGTCCCAGTGACAAGGCCTGATCAGGTACCTAATACAAGGAAATCTCTATAAACCAGAGACAAAGGAGAAAACCCAGTGGGAAAAACCCCTCTCCATAAAGAGATAGAAAGATGTAGAATAGAAATGGCTCAAGAGACTCTCAAAATCATAAGTACAACCAACCCCCTCATGAGAGAGGGTTGAGACACCAAAGCCCCCCAGAATGAAGAAACTCCTGTCACAATGGTAGATGCCTGACGTAGAATCCAGAAGGAGATCCTAAAGCGGAAAATGATATTCCTCCCCTTGGGAAGAAACATATCCAAAGGACGATGCTGAATAAACCATGTGAAGAGTGATGAACCAATCTGACTCAAGATGTGTGCCATGATTAGATGCTGAAGAAGCTCTCTGTCTGAACTAAAACAAATGATGCCAAATCCAAACTGATGTGGAGAATCCCGAAATGCATCCATTGAATGCACTGATAATGGTGGGAGAACATTGATAACCTGACTATCAAGGTAGAGGAGATGAATTTCCTCAAGATAATCCTCCAAATTTGCAATATAAGACTCAAAAAATAAGGAGATGTCTACAAGATAAGAGTCCAAAGTAGCTATGTTTGGAAGGTGAATGATGCCCTATTGCACTAAATTAGGAACAACATGAGATGTTGGTGAAGTCTCAGTTTGAAGTTTAGGAACTGTGACACAAGCCTCTGATCCATCAAAAGATATAAGGGTGTCTAAATACTCAAGCTCTGCTAAAGTATCATGATCAAAGGGTGTATTCTCTCTCCAAGCAATGGGTAATAGACAATCTAAAGCAAGATCCTCTAGGGATGGAGAGAGATTAGGGTCTCCATAGATCTCCCAAAGATGTGTCCAAAGTGGGTGAGGAAAATCAATGTCTGATATAGCCAACACAGTGTCATGATCAACACTAGACAATATAAGTCTTACTATGTGATCTCTAATAATATCCCATGCTAATTTTCCCTCTA
>MU223464.1:589695-600249 GCA_018584345.1 Thuja plicata
AGAATAATAGTTGTCAATAAATCAAGAGAATAAAAATCCAAGGATGTTTGTTACAAACCCATCCCTAGTGAGCATCATAAGAGAATTGAAAAAGAAAAAGACAATGAGAAAATGAAGGAATTAATTTTTTTAATCTAAGCTGTGATCTAGTGAAAGAAAATGTGAATTATGGACTCAAGAGAGAGATTTTCAATCCTTAGCAATCTTGCTACAATTAATGTGAAAGCTCATTTAGGCAAACAATTAACAACAACTTTCTACTCTCAAAAAATAGGAACTAAAGAGATGGAATTAAAATTACATGCTAGAAAAAGAATTTGTTTCACATAAAGAGCCAACCTCCAAGATGTTGAAGTCACTATTATCATAAGGTTTTAAAAAGTTTTACATTTTTATTTCTAAAATCAAACCTATTAACAAGTTTTGAAATTCCTTATATCTTCCGAAAATATATTTGATCCTAGAAATGAAATGATTGAAAAAATATTTTGGAGTTCTAGAACTACTATAAAAAATAAATGTGATTCTTGAAACCTTTAAAAATCTTGACCTATGAAATTAAAGAAAATGTGAAAAATCCTTTGACTAGTATTTAAAGAGGCTTAAAAACCTTCATTGAACTTCACAAAATTTTCAAAACCTTTTTTGAGTTCAATGATTGAAATTCAAAACCTTTATGTTTTTTATAGCTAATCACTGTGCTGGTAAGTGTGACCTAGTAGACATGTAGGAAAAATGGAGAAGCTTGCGCACATCATATGGGAGTTTTGAAATATTGTGTGGACATCCATTGATGTAGAACCAAATATAAATTTGCTTAGATGTTTTAGTTAAGAGCTCCCTAGTAAACATATATGCAAAAAGTGAAAGCATACAAAAGGGTGCAAAATATTTAGAGAAGCACCTCAAAGAAAAGAAGCCTCATGGAATGCAATAGTGGTAGGTTATGCCAAGAAAATGTTTCGTTGAAAATATTATATAAACTTTCATGAAGATGTAATCAACAAGATTAGGGATGAAATACACATCCTTTTGTAATGTCCTCCTTGCCTATGTTGAATTGATAGAATTAGAATAGGGTATTAAAAACCACTAAAATATCACGGGTGATCTCACAATAGTGTGTCCCACTTTTCGGGATGAAGGTAATCTATCTTTTCAAATATTTTTTAATTTTACGAACTTCGCTCAAAGACCCCTATTCACATGAAGGGGTTAATAGACTTCACATGAACTACCTTACATGGGGGTGTTCATGTGAAGATCCCCCTTTGTGAAAACTACCCCACGTAAGGTAGTTCGCTCGAACACCCCTTCAAGAAAAGCCATTGTTGACCAGATTTTTTTATATATTTTTGGCTGCCCATTTAATTTTCACAATTCACTATTGGTGATCTTGTGGACCCAAGACTTAGAGAGAACCAGTGACGTCCAATATGAAATCAGTGTTGGAAGTCCTAAATGGGAAAGCAAGATACTGAGAGGGGGGGGGGTGGGGTGAATCAGGATCTATAAACCTTTTACAGTTTTGAAACAAATTGATTCAACATGTATACATAAACATTAAATTTAATACTGTAATAGATCTAACTACTAATCACATCCATGATAAACACATAAAACAAAGATTTGGTAACCCAGAAACCCTTGAAAGGTAAAACTGGGGTAAGGATGACACCCACAAATCTTCACTACTACAATAACATAGTGTGCCTATTAGGGCTACAAAGTTTTGATCACTTCTGATGATCTATGATGTGAGGGGTCTACCCTGTTAAGAGCTTACTGATTTATTCAATCTAACTTTGATTAAAGGATTTAAACTTACAAGTAAGTAAGCACTCTGTTAGGAGATTTACAAAAGTCTGTTAGGACTACTGTGTTAAGAGATTTACCTTGATTCACTTGCTAGAATGTATCAGTACCTGATCCTTTGGTTTGCACTTCAAATTTTGATGTCGGATCTCCTCTTTCCAACACTTAACTGATCTCAAAATCTGATATAACTCTTTTATATCCTTCACTGCTCTCCTCAGTCAGTATTCTTGGTCTATGCTTTTGATTTACAAAAATCTGCTTCTTCTACATACACACTCGATCTCTTCTCTTCGCATCTGCATCCCTGATTATGGTTTTGTATCTTTCCTTATATAGATAATTGATGAAGCTTCGAGATCAAGATCAACGATCTAGATTCATCACTTTTTCCGCTTAAGCATTCCTATTTTTTGATTGGTTACATTGCTTGCATAGGGATTAATGATCTCAACCATAGCGCATAATTAACTCCACTAAATATCTTTAACGATCATTAAATCATACATAGAAGTTGGCCAAAATAGTTTACCTAAGTGTTTTTGGTATACCAAACACATGTATATCAAAACTATCTTGCTTGACATATCCATATGGTCTCACTCGACACTAACTGTCCTATGCAACTCAACATTCATTCTGCTCAGCAAATACTAAGCACTCGACGACCATTGACTTGTTCAACAGTAACTACTACTCGGTCTCGGCCTTAGTAAGATATCTTGGTCACTGTGATGACCGACCAACCTGCCTTGTTAATGACTAAGTGCGTGACACTAATAGACAGCATAACTTGGAGATGAAAAATCTCCCCCTTTGACATTAGGGGCAAAAACACTTTGTCATGACTTTTTAGTAACTTAACAAAATAGTACTCAAGTATTCGAGTACTCCCCCTAAGATTATGAATCGGTCTTCATAAATACTTCAATACATAGACATCATATGTACATAACTTTTGACTTACTCAAAACTTCAAAAATGAGTATTCAAAACTAACAAAACTGTATGTCATACCTTTTTGATCATATACATGTTCAACTATTTCCCTTTGTCTTCATCTATTTCCCCCTTGCTTTTGTCACTCTTGGTTGCTGGGGATGTAGGGATCAGATAGTACTTATCCAAAAATGGTATGTGGAGCTGTAGAATCATTGCCAATGCATTTTTCCAAATAGATCTCACAGACTCCAAAACTTTTAGTTTAACTTCTAGTTGAGAAGCTAGATCAACCAAAATTTCTACAATATTGAGAGGAGGATCTCTCTGTACTAATTCCTTTGTAGATTTCAATTCTCTTTGCATGACCTCCAAATGAGGTATCAACATTGTTTGAATATAGATCAATTTTCCCTTATTCTACCATCATTACCCATTAGCTCGGCTAGTCTACCTTGGTGATGAGTCAACCTAGAGTTTTGAATGGAGCTGGAACTTGCATCCATGCTAAATGATTGTCATGTTGACGTCAAATCTAACTGAAGCTTCTCAATACGCTGTTGATTCTCCTAGATCAGAAAGTGCAACCTGTTTCACATCAATCTCTATTGCAAATTTCTCAAGAACTTTGGTCTCAAACTTCCTCTCAGACCATTACATGAGCTTCTCATTAGCTTCAATATCATCATTGTTCACCTTTTGAACAATATGAACCAATTGATCTGAAATAGGTGTTTTCTCATTTATATCTAGTAAATCAAATGCATCAACAAAGATATCCTTTATATCATGTAATACCTGCTTTTGTTGGTGTTCTCTTTTGAATTTCTCTTATTTTCTCTTCCTTTTCAATAAATCCTGCAAAATTAGCACTTTCTCATATTACAACTTATCAGTATCTCATTTTGGAATCACTATAACCTCATCTAGTGTCACTTCTATGCTAGGAGATTTTTCCTTCTTCTTGTGTGACTTCTTCTTCTTTGTATCCAGTGTGCTAGTACTCAGTTTCTTCTCTCCTTGAAATGTAATGACTATCAATTGAAACAAAATCCTTTTGAGTAATAATTACTTGCTATTCAGGTGTATCAATGATCTTAGTTTCAGTGAGTGCAAGAGGTGTGACATTCAATAGCTGTACTAGTAATTGAATAACCTCTTGCTCCTTAGGATCATGTGTCTCATCTATTTCTATAGGCTTAATCTCCTCTATTACTCCTTCACGAGGTCCTGAGACATCTATTGTAGACTTATCTTCTTGCTCTTCCATGGATAAGGAGAAGAATCCATGTATCAGTATTAGTAGAAAAACAATATGATGATGTATGTTTCCTTGTTGACACTGATTTTATATATGTACAAGCTGTAGTATGGAGGGTAGCATGGTTGAGGTCATTTCCCTATGAGGTAAATATTTATGAAATATCTACAGCAATCACAACTTTAATCTCAGGAGAAATTGATAAAAAGGCTAAGATATTTGGGAGGTATGAAGAATCCAAATCTAAGATAACCATGGGCTTAAAGGCTACAACCATGGAGAGAAAAAGAAAGAAGATAGTTAAAAATATTGAGAAAATGTTAGGTCAAGAAGAAGAAGAGGAGAATGCACCATTTCAGATCACACAAGGTCATGGTGAGGACCAATCCAGTGTTTCGGAAGAAAGTGAAAATGAAGAAGAGGTTACACAAAAGAAGGGTAAAGGAAAAATGATTGCCGAGATAACTAGAATAGAAAGCTCAAATTAGAAGTAAGTATACTCCTCCTGGCACAACCAGACTAAGAACAAGGACATCTACAATTGCAACAACAACCAAGCCACAAAAGAAACTCTTAATAAAGAAATCTGAAGGGGAGAGCTCTGGGAAAAGAAAACAAGTTCAAATTAAGGTTGAGCCAAGTCACCCTAAGAAGAAACCAAGAAAAAGATATGTATTGTGAAAAGATGATGAAGATGAGGAGATGATAGATACAAATGATATCAAAAAATTCAAGGTAGCTACACACAAGCATCCTACAAATTTGGATGAGATTTTCCATAATATCAGAAGTTCCACAGGTTTGTCAGGATTTAAATGAACATTAAATTTAAACAGTTAAGTACAAAGGATAAGGCAAAGATAGACAATTTAATGATAGAAATGTTGGGATCTTACAAGATGACACCATTAGAAATTGGGAATCTTGTCCCTGATGAATTATTCAACAAGATTGATGAGAGATGGCAGTTTTCCATTAAAACTTAAAGGTATATAAGAGAAGGCGCATTAGCCCAACTAATGAGTGATTTGAAACAGAAAAAAAGAAAAAAAATCATGGACCAATATAGGAATAGGTTTATTCCTAAATTGAGAGTATATTCCATATTTTGGAAGGATGTTGAAGGAGTTGTTTAACAGAGCACATTAATCTAGAAGACAATTTTTGGACTGATAGTTGACAAGAATGCAAACAAAGACGAAGGCATATCTAGACAAATATAGATTAAAAATAAAGAAGACATTGATGAGACATATAATCTTAAGGAAGAAAAAGGGAAGAAGGTTGAGGATCCATCAACTATGGATTTTGCATTTGATAACTCCGTCACAATCAGAGTTGATGATACACAAGGTTTAAATGTCAAGAATCAGGGTAAGCCAACAATCACCATTCTAGATTCACCTACTGAGGCTAACTTTGAAATTATTCCAGATTCACCTTCTGCATTAATTTCAAAGTTAGCCTTAGTTTCTGAATCTGGAATGGTGATTGTTGGCTTACCCTGATCCTCGACATTTAAACCTTGTGTATCATCAAATATGATTGTGATGGAGTTATCAAATGCACAATCCATAGTTGATGGATTGTCAACCTTCTTCCTTTTTTCTTCCTCAATATTATCTGGCTCATCAATGTCTTCTTTATTGTTAATCTATATTTGTCCAGATGTGCCTTCATCTTTCTTTGCATTTTTGTCAACTATCAGTCCAAAAATTGTCTTCTAGATTAATGTGCTCTGCTGAACAACTCCTTCAACATCCTTCCTCAATATATAGTATACTCTCAATTTAGGAATAAACCTATTCCTATATTGGTCCATGAATTTTGTGCTTTGTTTCTGTGTCAAATCACACATTAGTTGGGCTAATGCACCTTCTCTTATTTTCCTTTAAGTTTTAATGGAAAACTGCCATCTCTCATCAATCTTGTTGAACAATTCATCAGGGACAAGATGCCCAATTTCTAATGGTGTCATCTTGTATGATCCCAACATTTCTATCATTGCATTGGCTATCTTTGCCTTATCCTCTATACTTAACTGTTTAAATTTAATGAATTTAAATCCTGAAAAACTTGCGAAACTTCTGATATTATGGAAAATCTCATCCAAATTTGTAGGATGCTTGTGTGTAGCTACCTTGAATTTTTTGATATCATCTGTGTCTATCATCTCCTCATATTCATCATCTTTTGACAATACATATCTTTTTCTTGGTTTCTTCTTAGGGTGACTCAGCTCAACCTTAATTTGACTTGTTTTATTTTCCCAGAGCTCTCCCCTTCAGATTTCTTTATTAAGAGTTTCTTTTGTGGCTTGGATATTGTTGCAATTGTAGATGCCCTTGTTCTTAGTCTGGTTGTGCCAAGAGGAGTATACTTCTAATTTGAGCTTTCTGTTCTAGTTGGCTCGGCAATCATTTTTCCTTTACCCTTCTTTTGTGCAACCTCTTCTTCATTTTCACTTTCTTCCAAAACACTGGATTGGTCCTCACCATGACCTTGTGTGATCTAAAATGGTGCATTCTCCTCTTCTTCTTCTTGACCTAACATTTTCTCAATATTTTTAACTATCTTCTTTCTTTTTCTCTCCATGGTTGTAGCCTTTAAGCCCATGGTTATCTTAGATTTGGCTTCTTCATACCTCCCAAATATCTTAGCCTTTTTTTATCAATTTCTCCTTAGAGTAAAGTTGTGATTGCTACAGATATTTCATAAATATTTACCTCATAGGGAAATGACCTCAACCATGCTACCCTCGGTACTACAGCTTGTACATATATAAAATCAGTGTCAACAAGGAAACATACATCATCATATTGTTTCTCTACTAATGATACATGGATTCTTCTCCTTATCCTCATTTTCTTCTTGAATTCAATAAAGTAATTTCCGATAACATTATCAAAGTTCTCTTCTAATTGCTAAATAAAATCATTTATCTGTAGTGTCACTAGCCGGCCTTGACTTCAGATAACATCTCCTAAGGTAGGAAAAGTATTTTTCAAACATAGACAAATATACAGACTATCAGGGATCCAAACTTACACACTGAGTTCTTCACCTTCTCGATTGATGATAAGTTCTCTGCCAATTGAGTCATTTGCAGCTCGATAAGATCATATGTGTGATCCTTCTTGACTATCTTCCATGCCTAGTCTACTGTAATACCGGTAACACTATCCAATCTTCTTGATTGATAAAATTGCAATAACTCTCACTGCAAAGTTGATTTCAAGATCTATGACTATAGAGATTGTCATACCTTGTGTGTTCCATTCTTCCATAGTGTTCACTTCAATCACTTCTTTATTCTGACATCGTATAGTTCTCTTCCCTTATAGAATAGAGTATTCAGTAACTTGGTGGATGATTTCCTTTGTGATTCTTACTGGCCTGTTCTCCAACCATAAACTCATATCGTGAACTCTGCTAAGAAGCATTCGAATACATTCAACTTTGAAATCATGAGGGAAGTCTAGGGCATGAACTAACCCTTTGTCGGCAATGTGCTGGTGTTCAGCCTTCAATGCTCCATTTTTGTATAGTTTTTTATATGCTTGCCTCAGCTCATAATCTCCAATCTCTCATACTTTGCACATGTAGCACACCCTCACATCATGAATCATTAAAACCTTTGGCGGGATCGATGACAGGGGTCCTGAGAGATCTCCCTTAATTGCAGTCTCAGGTACAACTCAGAAATTTGGCAGTTCACATACATCACTCCTGACCAATTGAACATTCTTTACCTCCTTGTCTTGATTGTTCACTCTGACATATGAACTGGCAACCATTTCTGTAAATTAGGGTTTGGAAAATAGATTATGAGTAACTCAGAAACATCGGGTCTTATTAATGCTTCATAGTATTTGTCGATGATATGCAGTAGAATCTTGACATACATCACACAAATCACTTTCAATTGCCTGTGAATCACTCTGCAAATTCTCTTATCACTTTGTGAAATGAAAATGAATGGAAAATTCCATTATATAGACTCAAATGGTCGAATTAGGTCTTCAATAAATGCTCCATAAAATAGTAAGTGAATAACAGTTGTCTTGGTCCTTGTGTAATATCTTGGTTAACTCATACCATCACTCAGTCAACATTGTGACTTGATCACTACTAACATTTTCACACTTAACTCGGTCAATATATCAGCTCGGTCGTTGTGGGGGCTCAGTACATTAATAATACTGATGCTCGACACCAATTGTGAATATTAATTCTCTTCTCAGTTCTTGCCTTGGATCTGTCCTAATGCATCTTAACTTATGCAGACATGGACTTTGGTTTTATGCTAGGAACCACTGTTATCCTAGCTAGTGTTTCATTGAGAAAAATCTTGAGGTTTCTTATAATGGTTTGGGGAGCCTACCAAAACCCCATGATGATTTTTGGTTCTATATTAAAACCTATGATTTTTTTGGCTGGTGCTTTAATGTGCATTTTTGAAGCTGATTGTAAAGGTTGGGGGAGCCTGTCAAAACTCCATGCATGGTTTATGGGTACCTGGTAAAACCAATGGTTTGTTTCTTGCCTAAGGTTTAGGGTGCCTTGTAAAAACCTTGTTGTAAGGCTTTGGCTTGTGGTTGTTACAGCCTGTGCTTTGTATGTTTTTTTTTATTAGCCGTTGTTTCGTTGTTGGTTGTTGGTGTGTAATGATTGAATCTTTTGCAGTCGGGGTTCCATATCCCCCTCAAAATCTTCTTGTATAGGGTTTCTGGTCCCTTCAAAACCTATTTTCATTTGATCAAAAAATTTGAAGAAGATAATGATGATGAATATTTTATGCAAAAAAATCCATAGTTAATCAACATTGAAGCCAATTTGTTTTTAAGAAAGGGGACATGCTATGCCCTTGATCCAATAGCGTGTATAAGATTTTGAGTAGTCAGTTTGTGGCTACCTTGATTCTTAATTAAGTTATATAATTGTTTATATATTCTTATTTAGATAATTAGGCTGTCTTAGGTATAGTATTTGGGTATCCACGTTGGTCTTGGGCATATTGAATGCATAATAAGTAGGGTATACATAGAAGATAAAAGTTCTTTATTATCAACATATTGAATATTATCTTCTTATTAGAAATATCCCTTGAAAACAATATATTATTATCAAGTATTTGTAATATATTTTAAATTATATTTTTCTATGGTACAAATTAGTTCATTGCAAAAAAAACTGAACTATCCAAAACTAGACTTACTTTGATAAATGCACATAAACCCATCAAATAATTTGCATAAGGCAAGCAACTACCATCTCGTCGATAGCATTTTTCCCATTAGAAAATGAATTTCGATGAGAAATAGAACTATCTGCAAGGGTCTTCAAATTTCCTTACACTATTGTGGCTTACACTATTAAAATATAATAAAATAAAATTAAAATAATGATTATTTTTAAAAGAATTCAATTTATGATATAATAGACAACTAGAACGTGTTAGATTTGAATGAGAAGACAAACATAGATCTACAATTCAAAGTTATATATATATATATATATATATATATATATATATATATATATATATATATATATATATCATCAAAAGATGTTAAAATGCTTAAATGAACGATGACTAAAACAACTATCATCGATAATTTCCCTTCAAAATGGCCTGCAGAAGCATGCAAGTCGCATACCACAAAGCAATAGCTTTTCAGGTGACAATAACTTGCAATATATCTAGATTTGTAAATTTGAAAGGCGATATAAATCAGAATATTATTGTTTTTTTTGATGGTTAGAGGCCTTTACTATTAATATAAATATTAAAGTACAAAATTCACAAAAAAGGGTCGGGGGAAAAATTTCACCCCGCAAGTTCACATGGCACCTAGGCCGGAAACAAACAACTATTCATAAAAAAACATATAAAACCAGCCTCTTAGGCTGCAAGAGCAGTAGCAAAAGAAGGAGGAGGATCTCTGTCACCCGGTTTGCCCTAGACAGTGGGTGCAGGAGCTTGATCAGGGATGGCCCAACCATCTTCAGGATCTTCTTTTTCAGCTTCTCCTTCCTCCCGCCTGGGCGAGATAGCCAGCGCCAGGCGAGGGAATTTTCCCTGATTATCAGGAGGAGAGGCCGAAGGCCAAGCAACAACAGTAGAAGCAAGCACAGGAGGCCACCCAGAACCAGCATCCCTCTGAGGAGGCAGGGAGGGGGAGCAGTGATGCCATAGCCGCGGGGTCCTGGAGTGTCTGGCAGAGGAGCTCCAGCTATGACGTCGCCCCCTGGGTAGCTTACGATCAGCTGCGAGAGAATCAGGAGGCACTCGGGCAACAATATTTACTTTGTAGAAAGATAGAAATGCTGTGTTTGATATTTGTAATAATGTCATGATGCAGATTCAGGTGCAAGCTGACAAAGTGGCCTTAGAGGTTGCCCACTTACAGGAATATTATTGTTTTTATGTACGACTGAACAAAAATATTCATTATAGATAGCATATATTCTGAAACTAAAACTGATCCACACAATCAAGAAAATTGAGTGTAGATCTCTCTGACATAAACGAGACC
>MU223464.1:642522-655270 GCA_018584345.1 Thuja plicata
AATTGGAGCCTAATGCTAAACCAGTGAGGCAAAAGCAAAGGCCTGTTAATCCCAAGCTTGAACCACTCATGCATAAAGAGGTGCTTAAACTAATAGAGAGTGAAATCATCTACCCCATAAAGCATACTAGTTGGGTTTCCAACCTTGTTCCTATCAGAAAGAAGAATGGGGAGCTAAGGTTGTGTGTTGATTTCAGGGATTTGAACAGAGCCTCATTAAAAGATCGCCATCCACTACCCTCTATGGAACAAATCCTACAATGTGTCTCTGGATATGAGAGATTCTCATTGCTGGATGGCTTTTCTGGATACAATCAGATCCTGGTAAAAGAAGATGATCAATATAAAACTGCATTTACAACCAAGTGGGGAACAATGGCTTATCAGAAGATGCCCTTTGGTTTGTCTAATGCAGGTGCCACATTCCAAAAGGCAATGGACATGGCCTTTAGAGGTCTCATGTACAAATTTGTGTTGGTCTACCTAGATGACATAACTGTCTATTCAAAGCATGCAGCAGACCACATGGATCATTTGAGGCAGATTTTTGAAAGGTGCAGAGAATTTGGGATATCCCTTAAGCCCAAGAAATGTGTGTTTGCAGTCCATGAGGGAAAGCTGTTGGGATATGTAGTATCCAAAGAAGGAATTATAGTGGATCCTGAGAGGACTGCAGCTATCCTAGAACTACCACTACCCCATCACAAGAAAAGTCTCCAATCTTTCATAGGAAAGATTAACTTTGTTAGGAGGTTCTTGCCTAACATTGCAGATTTACTCAAGCCTTTAACATCCATGTTAAAGAAAGATTCTATTTTCAGTTGGACCAAGGAAGGAAAGGATAATTTCCAAGCAATTAAAGAAGCACTGAAAGAGGCTCCTGCCCTGTTAAATCCAAACTTTGAAAATGATTTTATCCTTTATGCTTATGGAAGTCATGATGCCATCTCTGCAATGTTGACACAAGAAAATTCAGAAGGATCGGAGCAACCTGTTGCTTTCTTTAGCAAAGGTTTAGAAGAGTATGAGCATAGGTACTATTTTGTAGATAAACATGTTCTTGCTGTAGTAAAAAGTCTAAAAAAGTTCAGATACCTATTGATCCACAGCAAGGTACATTTGATGGTTACTCACCCTAGTGTCAAAGAATTTTTGCTTTCCAAAGATCTGAATGAGAAAAGAGCTGGTTGGATCACCAAGGAGATGGAATATGATGTTGATATTCAAACTACCAAGCTGGTTAGAGGTAGAGGTATTTGTGAACATTTGGCAGGGGGTGTGAGTGCAATGAAATCAGAACCATTGGATATATCCCTGGTGGTTCATTCCAAAGAAAGTCAAGCTCAGGAAACAGATTGGTTGCCTAACATGGTTCAATATTTGAGAATAGGACAATGCCCTGTAGGGATAAACTCAGCAAAAAGAAGGTATTATAGGTTGCAATCTATCCCTTTTGTGCTGATTGATGATGTCCTTTTTAGAAAAGATCACAATGGTGTTCTTTTGAGATGCATAGGTTCAGAGAAGATAGCAGATGTCCTGTTTGAATTTCATGATGGGCCAGCTGGTGGTCACTTTTCTCCCAGGACTACTGCTTACAAGATCATGAGGGCCGGGTACTATTGGCCATCTATCTTTAAGGATAGTCATGATTATGTTAGGAAGTGCATCAAATGTGCCTTATTCGCAGGAAAAGAAAAACTTGCAGCTCTGCCCCTTCAACCAATCAAAGTTGACCAACCTTTTATGAAGTGGGGCATAGATTTCATAGGCATGATCAATCCTCCATCTAGTACAGGATACAAGTGGATAATCACCGCAACAGATTATTTCACTAGATGGACAGAAGCAGTGGCCTTAAAAGAAGCCAACGAGAGTGCTGTACTGAGTTTTTATGATGACTTAATTCATAGGTTTGGCACTCCTGAATCAATTATTTCAGATAATGCACTGGCATTCACAGGACTTAAAGTCTCAGAGTGGGCAGTTAGGAATGGCATTTATCTGAATACCAGCTCAAATTACTATCCCCAGGGTAATGGTTTGGCAGAGTCTACAAATAAGAACCTGATCAGGATAATTAAGAAGACTCTTTAAGACAATCAAAGGGATTGGCATACAAAACTCAAGACTGCCCTGTGGTTAGACAGAATTAACCAAAAGAAGATCATTGGTAATTCTCCATACATGCTAGTATATGGCAGAGAGGCTAAGATTTCCATCTCAACAGAGTTACCAGCACTGGATTTAGCAACTCAATATGCCCTGTTTGATGAGGGGGATCCCTTACAAATCAGATATGCTCAGTTGATGGAATTGGAAGAAATCAGAAACAAGTCTATGAGAGACATGGAATTCCATCAGAATCAAACTAAGAACAACTTTGACAAAAGAGCCAGGGAAAGGAGCTTCAAGGTTGGAGATGTAGTTCTCAAGTGGGATGAGTTCAGGTCCAGACCTGGCAGGCATACAAAGTTTGATTCCTTCTGGGGTGGACCATTGGTTATTACAGAGTGTAGAGGATCTAATGCTTTCCAGCTTTCTACTCTTGATGGAGATGCTCTGCCAATTTCAGTAAATGGTTTCCATTTGAAGCCCTGCTTTGAGATTAGTCCCTCTCTGTAAGTCTTTGTCCCCTTGTAAATATTTCCCTATTTTCCTTCCCTGCTTTCTAGTGTAATTTCCTTGCTTTTCAAGAAGTGCACGCGCACAGGCTTTAGTTGTTGTCAGGTTTTGTGTTTTGAAATGACTCCATGCCCAATGGATAATTGGATTTGTCAATAGGCCACTGGTTTTCATGTCTAGCAGGCTGACATCCCACAGAAGTCGCCAAAATGTTGCCCAAATTTCCATTCTCTAAGCAGTTTGGCCATCCTTTGTGTTTTCCCACCCAAAAATGGCTAGGCCCTTTTAATTCTTCCTTTTATGTCATATCTTTGAGTTGCGTGAGTGTGCGACGAGCTGCTGATCGCAGTCATCGCGCAATCGCGATCTATTCTTGCCCAAGTCTAATCCGTTCCCGACTGCGTGACGAGCTGAAGAAATAAGCTATCGCGTAATCGTGAGCTATCCAGGTTAGGTCATTCTAGTCATGCGATCGAGCGGGTCAATGTTTTAAGCCTCATCGCACAGTCGCGATGTTTGTTCCATGTAAGGTTTGCAGCTGACGATCGAGTGACCGAGCGACCGAAGGAAGTAATCAGCTCATTGCTCAATCGCTGCAGTTGTCACTGAAGGAGGTGTGGTCGCGCAGTTGCTGAGCCATAAAGGTAAGCAGAATGCTGCTCATGACCTTGCGATGAGCAGAAAGCGGGGGGTCATCGCGCAGTCACTGGGTAATGAGATTAATGAAAGATCAGGCAGCGAGTGTGCGACTGAGGAAAGAGGGTGTGTCGTCGCGCAGTCACCGAGCCATAAAGATCAAAGGAGAACAGAGTGCGACTAGGCGACTAAGAACTGATGCGCTCATCGTGCACTCACTGAGCAAAGAGGATGTCCGACTTAGCAATGATCCCTCAGTCGCGATGTCGCAAAATAGTAATGTTACAAGTCACATAAAGAATGGGGCCCGCCCTTAGTCGCTTGATCGCGAGAAGAACTCGACAGTCAGTGAAACATCTTTCGACTTCGCGATTTACCTTGGGTCACCTTGTCGCCAGAGCAGAGTGATGACTCAGCGTTCCAATGTGCAAACAGATGAACCAGTGGCTGTGTGACAGATGGCATAAGACGTGTGGATGCGGGCCCTCAGTCGGGTAATCGCCAGATGAAGTAAGTTGGATCACGCGACTTGGAGACTAAGTATTTCTTTGCCCTTAGTCGCGGGATCGCAAAACAATTTAAGGGCATAGTCCTTTGTCCAGCGACTTAATGGTGGCTGTCCGATGCAAATCTCAGAGGTTCCTACGGTGGTCACTAAGTCTGGAGATCAAAGTGCCCTATGTGAAAAGTACTCCCGACTTGGCGATTAGGGCAGTCAGGATGTCGTTAGAAAGATTAAGGGACACGTGCTGACTATTAAGATAAGTCAAAGGGCTCAGTGTTGGGTTCTCCTGACTTGGTGACTAAGTGTTGTCGTGTGGTCTCAAGACAGAGAGATAGCATCTGGCGACTGGGCGACAACCGTGGCAGTCATGAGAGGCAGTTAGGCGCAAGGTCGCGGGACGAATGGTGAGTTAAGGAAATCTCCTCGCGACTTTGATATTTCACAGTCGGGATGTCACTGGATCTGAGCTCAGGTTTAGCAGGAGTTAAAATTACTTTGTCGCCAGGTCATGAGATTTAACCAGGGTCAAGGACTGATGCTCGCAACAAAGAGACTAACGGTCAGTCGCGAGGTCACAGGACTTTGAATTTAAAATTTTGGCAGCAGATTTGGCACTGGAACGCTCGGCAGCCATGGTTTCTCTATGCTCGTGTTCTAGAATTGATAAGAAGGGTCTAATTTTAGCAGGCCATGCATAGAGAGTCTGTTGATCCCGGGATTAGATTTTTTTCAATGTCGCTAGAGAAGGGGAGATTTAGAGGCATGGAAAAAGATGCAGAGTCCATTCAGAAGTTATTGCTCTCAGTTGCAGTTGGCTAAAAGGCATGGTCATGATCGAGGACTCATTGATGAGAAATTAAGCAGCGGCCGTCAGGGGTCACTTCTCATCCTGGGAGGTCATGATCAGTTGGTGAGCATTCATGGCAAGGCTTACTTGCAGAGTTGGGCTAATGGACTCAGGTTGCGTGTCTACGAGCATGATCCAGTATAGGGATGGGCGCAAAGGGAAATATGATCTGATTGATTCACTTGGTGCACATTTATGACCAGATTAGATTTTGTCCTAGGGTAGATTATTCTATTGTAAATCTGTAACCCTAGTTAGGTTTTGAGACTCTTGCCTGCGTGCATTGGAGGTATAAAAGTTTTTGAGAGCCTTAGTGCTCAGGAGTTGGCATTTTGTAAAAAGAATTCGTTCTTTCCAGGAGTCATCTGAGGCATTCTTTCTGCCCTCTGGCTTTTACATTCTGTAATCTTCTCATTGATCATGCAAACTGTTGGAAGTACTTTTTGATAATTCTTCATATCCCTATGCTTCCTTGTTTGTATTATCTCTTATTGGATCAAAGTTTATGAATGCTGATTAATGGATACTGGGGTTCCTAGTTCCTCTCATTTTTTGTAAGTCTATGTGTTATTGTGTTTGATCTGATTTAGATGTTTTGTGGGTATACTTCAGCCCCTAGCAGTCTTGTCTCATTCCTACACCTGGTTGCAGAGAAGGATGTTTGTTTGCAGGTCATAGGTCGAGTCTTTTGTTCAAGCCTTCCTATGAAATACTTATGCAAGCCTATCTAGTGAGTTGTGACTTATTTGACCTGGTTCTTCCATTAATTTCATTCCTCTATACCGAGATCCAAGCCCTAAGTTCGGTGCATCACCTAGTAGGTAATTTGCTTTCAGTCATTTCCCTTTCATGCAATCCTTCTAACCCTTTTCCCCTCAAGTTTACTTTCCTGTTTGACAAGAAAATTAAGGTGATTACCCAAGAGGAACCAGCCTAGAACCTGGAGGTCTCATCTCGGTTAGCATAAGGTCCCACAACCTTGAGATGATTCCCTTGTTATACTGGATTATCAAGACTAAGAGAGCTTGAGATCAGAGGCACAAATTCAGTGTATAACAATTACATTTCTCATTTCCTCCAGTAGGGGAAGAATACTTGCTAATGTTAAGAGTGTCTCTACATTAGATAACCTTTGTAGCAGCTCATAAAATTTGGGTAGCCCTGCTTCTTCATGACTTGAGTTCATTAGACCAAGCAACGATTGATATTCTAAAAACACCCAATGTGCTGGTCCATCCAAAGAGATCCATCTAGTATCATTATCCTTCAGAAGCTTGTTCTCATCGGTTAGTCCTTCAGCAAAGTGTTGAAATTCCCTCAATCATTTTAGAATTCGACAGAAGTATTGGTAGATCTCTTTGATTAAAACTTCAATATTTTGTACTTGACCATGCTTTCTAACAACTCCAAAAGCTAGATTCATTTTGTGGGCCATGCAGTGAATGGGAGTAACGTAGGGCGCACAAGAAGATTATATCTTTGTGCAAAGACCACCCCTGTGGCCTTGCATTACTGAAGCTCCATCTACTCCAATACACACCAAATTATTGGCAATTGTCATGTCATTTATACCTCCATATTCAATTAGAGATCTCTTTACTAGTTCAAATAGATTTTCAGCTTTCACATTATCCTTCATTTTAGCAACAATTAGTAGATGAAGTTGGCGGACAAAATTGTGTACAATATAAATATGCATGCATACCCACGAAGTATTATCTACTACTATAACCTCATCTAAAGACAATGAAATAAAATTTGACTCTTTAATTTTTTCCTTTAGATCCTCTTTTTCAACGTTGGCAAGACAACTTTCCCATTCCCATCCACTATTTATTGACCAATGACTGTTAGGATAGTTAGGAACTTTCAGAAAGTGTAATAAAGCACTCAATGATGGGTAGTTTGTCATAGGATGCCCTCTGCTCAAAATATTAAAAACAACACTTAACTGAACAACTTTTCCCATTAGTTCTACTTCCAATTTTTTTCCAAAACAAGCTTCAATAGTGCCTTTAACTTGAGTAGGCTTCATCTGTATATTCAGCTGAAATTCATATAATTATGCATTCCTAACATGCAGAGATTCATCCTTTGTTTTCCATCTTATCACTAATTTTTCAACTCCATCTATGGTTTTATTTTCGTAAACTTTACCCATATGCTTCTCTATGGTGTCAATTTATAACTGCAACCTCTTTTCCTTCTTATTTATCTTGGTGAAAATCTTACATCTGCATTCTACCAGAGGTTGACCTTCAATTGGATTGTCCACTGGTTCAATGAATGGATACTTTGACACCCATTCTATTTGAAAATTCCTCGACAACTCCCACTTCTGATCATTTTTTGAATTGTTTTTTCTTTTCTTTTTCCCTGCACCATCATCGTCTCTGACATTCTTAGTCTCATCCAAGTCGATTATATCATCATGGCTACTCTGGGTATTTAACTGAAAATCCTCTTCAATTTCATCGTGATATGAGATATCAGGATCACCTACCTCTTCAATATGTCATGTAGTTTCAGGTTGTGAATCTTCAAAATCTACTTGTGATGAAGTAGCTTCATGATTTTGGACAGAAACATTTCCAACACCATGACCAAAGTATGATGATAAGGTTCTGCATTTTTCTAGCCTCTCTTGGCTTTCCTGACTTGTAGGAGCCTTACCCTTATTCTTGTTACCCTTATTTTTGTTCGACATCTCCATTCTCCAACGACTTCCCCTACAAAAAAAAATGTTAAATTGTTGAAGAAGTGACAACAAACTATAATATATATAAATATGATTATGGATTTATTGGCCCTAAAATCATGTCTAAGGTCTCCCTGTCACTAGTTTTCCCTAACTGGTTACCAGTTACCACTAAATAGTAATGAACTCAAAATTACAGAGTCACAGAATAAGTATGACTTACCTTTGCCTCAAATTAAATTACAGTCGCTACTCACCAATGTAGTATGTAGTTGCACTCAACAGTCTAAAAATTTGGTATTGATCAAATGTTTTTATACTATCCTTATTTGGTGAATTTGGCGAGAGGTATTAGGTCAAGGTATACAAATTTGGCAAAGCCCGCATAATTTTAACGCGTCTTGCATTATTTGCAAGGTGATTATGGGCTGTCCAATACGAAGGAATGATTAATAAAGTTGGCAAATTTGGGTCGGGTTGAGACACGCATCCGCAAAATGCCAGGAAAATTTGGGGTGGACTATAAATATAAATGTATAAAACTATTGGTGAATATAGGCTGTCCATTTGGGTCGCGTATAAATTATAGGCAAATTTTCAAAATTTACAGGGACCAAAAATTAGATTCCATTGGCGATGATGTGTAAGAAAAGTAGAAAATTAAATAAAGCAATGGGCGATGGGCCTGGGCATTGGTCCTAATATTAATAATTGTCGGGAAATAGGGTCAACCTAATATATGAAAAAAAAATTGCCAATTCCCCTCTCGCCGACATGTGACATTCGCTAATTGGCAAATAATCACCACTAAAGTTTTCACTGGTCGGTGCCCTAGAATGAGCTATTTTCTAAACTAAACTACCTGAGACCTTCAAATCTCAGCTAGGAAACCTTCTATTCAGGGCTACATATAAGTTAAATTTATGGGTATAGGTCAAATTTGACTTATACCTGACAATTTTGGACTCATAAACTAGAACTGGGTTCTGTAAATCTGTTGCCAGGCTTACCATATTTGCCATTGAAAGTTGCACTAGTAAAATTAGGGTATAGGTTGACCTTGACCTATACCTAATAGTGTTGGAACTTATAATGAAAGGTGGATCTCTAGGAAGCTCTTCCAAAAGGGTCCTTGAATCAGAAATCTACAAATTGTATTTTGAAACTTGCAAGTTTGAAAGAGTGTGTGTGTGGGTGTCTATGTAGGTGTTTCCCTTAGTCAACCCCCCATTCTGGTGATTTCCTTCTCCATGGATAGCCGTTAGGAAATATAATTTGTGTATTTATCATAAATCTAGAATGTGTATCTATAATGTAAAGGGATATGTAAATTTAAATGCCAAGATCTAACCCTAAAGAGTGAAACCCTAGCATGTAAATGCAATCAATATGTGTTTGAATGCATATAAGTGTATAAATATGAACCAGAAAATAATAGATATGAACATAACATGGAAATCATACCAATCCCCCAATGACTAAATTACTCCTAGCCATCTTCACAATCCATTTGTAGCTCCATGATCATGTCCTGAATGCTTGATTGAAGTTGTAAATTCTTGATAAGAATGCTGGAAAGAAGTCTTCAATAGTCAATGATTTCTCCAAAAAATGTCATCAAACTAGGGATTCCATATTTTATTTTATTGATGTTATCAAATTGGGGTATTAAACTTACACTTGATTCCATTATGAAAAAATGAAGCAATTAGATTACTTTTATAGTGATTCGGAGTTCAAATTACTAAAGGCAGACAAAGGAAAGAGGTAAAGGAAAATACCTTACATCGGGCCCAGGAGCATATCAAAACTTAGAACCTTGGGTATAGGTCTAGGTTGACCTATACCTAAGGGTGAAAAACTCAAGATAAAAATTCCAAACCCTGAGAGACATTGAGGGTAAAAAAAGATTCAAAGGGGAACATATAAATAAGCGATAAAACATGAATTAAAAGAAAAATAGGGCCTTGGATGAAAAGTAGAGGACAATACATAGAGATTGAGTCCTACCTCAAATATTGAACAAGAAGGAGATATAAATAAAGGAGGAAGTGTTAGATCCTACCTTGATTTTACCTAAGTGAAAGGAAGAAATGAGCTACATGTGCTTGTTAGTAATAACTGAAAGGGGGGGGGGGGGGGAAACAGTGGCCTCAAAAATTTATCCTTNGGGGGGGGGGGGGTGAAACAGTGGCCTCAAAAATTTATCCTTCAAACTTAACCACCAATAAATAAATCTCAGATTATTATGTCCTTACAAGATGCATGCCATGAAATACTAATAATGATTAACTGTCTATTGGTTTTCTCTGTCAATCCTTTTTCTTTCTTAATTACTGATAAGCAATATAACTATTTACCAAAACTCAGTAAATAAGAAGAGTATACCGATCAATCCAGAGTTAGCTATGTAAGATGCAAAATAGTAAAGAAATTAATCATACATACATAACACATGAATTTTAACGTGGAAACCTTGTTAAGGGAAAAACCATTGGGACAGGTACCCCAAATTTTCACTCTTCTAAAGTGAGCCCTGTTAGGAGCCAACCCTGTTAAAGGTTACAAACACACTGTTAAGTGCGACCTTGTTAGAGGATTTTATACATAGAGGTTGTCACTTAGTATCGGGAATCTATTGCTACCATCCTTGAATCAACCTCCTTCTTAGAATGTCAATAGGTATCAGGAAAGTCAAATGCTACTTTCATGAATCAACCTTTTTGGTACTCCTGGAGATGTACCTCAATATATAGAAGACTGTTAAGTCCTGCTCGATTAAGAGACTTTATGCTTTAATGGTTAAATTGAAACACTATAACTTGTTCATATTGCAACTTGAATTGCAGATTTTCAGATCTATTTAAGTACATTACCTCTCTGACCAATGTATCAATTCAATCCTTGTGCTCCACACTTTCTTCTCTGTGATGCTGTGCTCACTGTTCGTCGGTGTGTGCATAATTCCTTACCTCTTCCTTTAGCTTGTTTGATCAGCACTGCATGAAGTTGTTCTGCATCAGTTTCTCTTCAGCATCCTCTTTCTATTCACTCCCCTTAATCCCATTCATAAATGAATTAATCTTGTCTCTTATATAGACATAATATTCATTGTTTCTTGGTTCTTGATTCTTGGCGTGATAAACAGTCCAGCCAATTAGATTTAAAGCATAACTCCTGATTTGCCTCATAGATATCTTCTTTCAAACTATACAAATCATCTTTAAATACATCACTTATCTCTGGTCGAATAAAAAAAAGTAGACAACCGGTTAAGTCTATATTTAGCTCTTCTAGCTAGATATTTTGTCATTTTCTGAACTCTCTATTCTGTCGATCACCACTGTAGTTAGTCGTCGGTGACAACTGACTAATCCATTGGTGAGACTCCAGTTAGCTTCATGATCTCCATCCATTGGGCATCATTGGAATTTTACTCGTCGGGCAACTCTGTATCTTTGGTTGTGGAGCACTTTGGGTCTTTAGCTCGTCGGGCAACCTTCTGACTTTGTTCGTTGGGCATTATTTGGTTTTGCTTCATTGGGCAACACTATGCTTTTGATCATCGGTTATCACTATGACTTTTCTTCTTTTCTCTGTCCGACAGTGTACACTCCGTCGGTGTTTTTTGTCACTTAGTGAATACTTGACTTTTATGCATTACTGAAAGCATAACTTTGGTTCTCTAAAATCTTTGGCATTATGTACATGACCGTATAGATGATATCAAGTTGACATCAATGAAAATATAGTCCATTAACTAATTTAATGACTTGCATTATCTTTCAATTGAACATTATCCAACATTCAATCAGCTACATGCCATCAATGTCTCCCTTTGGCATTGATGGCAACATACTATATTATCACACTATACTATTTATAATACAATATGAAATACAACAGTTGAGATTCATCAAACTACCAAGCTTTTTGTTCTGTTAACCGATAAATGTCTAACCATCGGTAAGCTCTTTTTTAGCTTAGGTTTGATTCTTGCAGCTCTCTATATTTTGATGTGTTGTGTTCTCTCCTTGTGTCAATTTCTCTCCCTTGACTGTTCTTCTCTTTTGATGTCTTTTTCTCTTTTCAACAATTCTCCCTTTGTATAATCTTTCCATACAATTTCTCTCCCTAAGGATATAATCTCTCCCTGTTTGAGTAATGTGATAATTGATAATCTGATTATTTTCTGAAGAATGTGATAATATGGATAATCTCTCTCCCTTTGAAAACAATGCCAAACAAATATCTTCCAAATATCTGACATTAATGTTAGACAATTGTTTCTTTCCATTCATAATATATTACTTGAATTTCCCTTATCCATCAGCAATACAACAATATGCTCTGGTGCTCGGTGATGATATATACTTGTCTATAAATAGATGTAGCCTTGAAATTCATCTCTTTGCTTGCATCAACATTAATGATATTCTGATAATATATAGGCTGATGTAGCCTTCTAGTCATTTACTGACTAGTAGAGAAGGGTTTGACCCCTAGTCTTTTCCTCAAGTATTCAAATGTATCCTTGGGCAGTGGCTTGGTGAAGATATCAGCTAATTGTTCTTTGGATTGCACATACTCAAGTGTCACCTCCTTTGCTTGAACTTATTCTCTCAAATAATGATACTTGATGGCAATGTGTTTAGTCTTAGCATGCATGACTGGATTGTTGGAAATGTTTATTGCACTGGTGTTATCACAATAGATAATTACTGGTTCTAAGATCTTAATATGCATACCTTCCAGTAACTGTTTGATCCATGCAATATTTGAGAAATTTGTAGTAGTAACAACATACTTTTCTTCTACAGTAGACTGAGAGATGCATCCTTGCTTTTTGCTAATCCATGTGATAATTCTGTCACCCATAAAGAATGCTCCTCCAGTTGTGCTCTTCTGATCATAAAGATTTCCAGCCCAATCAGCATCGGTAAACACCTTAAGTTCAAATTTTCCTTCTCTTCTATACCATAATCCATATTCCTCAGATATCTTAAAATTCTTTTCACAGTAGTCATGGGTGCAAGCACAAAGTTGAGTGCCAATTCCGCGGAAGTCCACGGCCAAAAAAAATTTGCAACCAGAAATGGGCACCCATTTTTTTAAAAACGGGTGTCCGTTATGGTTCGGGTGCCCGAGCCGTAAATATAAAATGGGTGCCCGTTTTCAAAACGGGCACCCGTTTTGGTTCGGGTACCCGTAGCAAAACGGGCACCCATTTTTGGAAAGTATTTAAAATTTGTTTTAAACCATTTTGCAAATCATTTTTACAATTTGCAAAACGGGATCACGTTTTTATCTAAACGGGTACCCATTTTTGAGAGCTACCACCGACCCCCCTGCTGCCATTTTTCCTACTACAGGTACGTATTATTATTTTTTATTATTTTTTTTATTAAAAATATTTTTTATTATTGTTTTTAATTAGT
>MU223464.1:655370-698934 GCA_018584345.1 Thuja plicata
TCTTCCTTCAAATAAAGATTACTATTTTCACTAGTCCTTACAAATCCAATACTTATAAGATAGGAATGAAGTCATTCATACCAGGCTCTAGGAGCTTGTTTCAATCCATACAAGGCTTTATGAAGTCCACATACCATGTTTCTCTTGTGTGGATCTACAAACCCTTATGGTTGCTCAATGTATACCTCTTCTTCAAGTATTCCATTTAGGAATGCTGACTTCACATCTATTTGGTATACCTTGAATCCTTTGAATGCAACATAAGAAAGTAGTATTATTACACCTTCTAGCCTAGCAACGGGTGCAAAGGTCTCTCCATAGTCAATACCTTCCTCTTGTGCATACCCCTTTCATACTATTCTTTCTTTGTTTTTTGTGACTTCTCCATTCTCATTCAGCTTGTTCCTGAGTATCCATTTTGTACCGATGACATTCTTGTCATCTGGTCTTGGTACAAGTGACCATGTCTTATTTTTCTCAATTTGCTCAATCTCATCATTCATAGAACTTATCCATTCTTCATTATCAAGTGCAGCATTGACAAATTTTGGTTCAAAATCACAAATTAAATAACTTGTCTTTAGAGACTTCTTGTTCTTGTACCAACTTTCTTATCTCCTATTATCTAGATCTTTCGATGGTTCCTTCTTACATATCTGGCAAGAATTGGTTCAACTCTTTGTCTATCATCTTGATCATCATTTTTTCCTTTATTCTATTCTTCATCACTCTATACATTATTTTGATTATTATCCTGATCATCGATAGTTGCAGCCTGACCATCGTTACAACAATCTATTGCTCGGGAAGAGTGTTAGGTTCTTCATAGTATACAAACTTTTTTAGTCCTCTAGTTCTTTTTTGCTTTCTAGCTCATTCTTTTATGCAAATTCATCTATCTTTACATTTGCACTTTCAACAATTTTGTTAAAAGCCTTAATAAGACATTTATAAGCCTTGCTTTTGGTGGAATACCCTAGAAAGATACCTTCATCACTCTTGGCATAAGGCTTCTCATTTCTATCATCCTTTAAGATATAACATTGACTACCAAAGATTTTGAAGTAACTTACATTGGGTGTTTTACCATACCATAGCTCATAGGGTGTATTCTTTGTGTCCTTCAATTGTTGTCTGTTTAATGTGTAGACAACAATACTGACAACTTCCCTCCAGAATATTTGGGTGATGCCTTTCTCTATCATCAGTGTTCTAGCACAATCAACTATGGATCTGTTCCTTCTCTTAGAAAATCCATTTTGCTATGGTGTTCTTGGTGCAAAAACTTGTCTTTTTATACCATGCTCATTGCAGAAATTAGCGAGTTCATCTAATAGAAAGTTTCCTCCTCTATCTGATCTCAATCATTTCAAATTCTTACCACTTTGTTTCTCTACCATAGCCTTATACCATTTAAACATCTTGAATGCTTCAGATTTATCTTTTAGAAACATGGCTGTCATCATTCTAGAGTAATCACCAACAAAGAGAATAAAATATCTATCTCCATAATAATTCTTTGTCCTCATTGGTCCACATAGATTAGTATGGACTAATTCTAGAATATCATTAGATGTATGGGTTTTACTTTTGAAATTAGACTTTGTCATCTTACCTTTTTGACAATTCTTGCACACGATGTTGTCGGGCTTTGACATCGTCGGTAAGCCTCTTACATTTCTCCTTCTACTTATTTTCATCATTTTATCAAAATTCACATGACACAACCTTTTGTGCCACAACCATATGTCTTCTTTTCTAGTCATTAAGAAAGTGGTGTTAGAATCATTCAGATAGAATAAGTTACCTTTTGTTTGTTCACCGTTACCAATCAATCTTCCCAATTCATTGAAGATCTTTGCCTTCTTATTCTCAAATACTACTTTGTGACCTGAATTATTCAGCTGAGAAACACTCAATAGATTATAATTCAATCCTTTTACCCAATAAGCATTTTCACATTTAATTAGGTTATTCAACATTATAGTTCCTTTACCTTCAACTGGACAAGGTGTATCATTACCCATTCTTACTGTACCACCATTGTAATACTCAAAAGTGTTAAAATTTTCTTTGTCACCGATCATGTGGTGAGTGCAACCACTATCTATAATCCAGATGTCATTCTTTCTAACCTTATATATGAGTGCAGTTTCTACATACCTTTCATCTTCATCTGAATCATCTTTCATAGCCACAAACACCATCTCGATGTCTTTATCAGGTTCGCTGTTAGTATCTTCATCTTTGCAAGAAGCTAGGTACGTAGCTTTCTTGCCTTTGTCCTTGTATTCTCGGGTATCTCTTCTTTCTGATTGTCGGTAACTTCTGTAATCTTTGTTATCACTGTCAGATTTCTTCTCAAAAGATATATCATTAACTCTATCATCTTTTCTTCTATTAGGACATCTTGCAGCAAAGTGTCCAATCTCTTTACAGTTAAAGCATACAAGTGGTAACTTTCCTTTGTATTTACCTTTGCCTCTCTGCATTCTTCTAGCCATAAGTGCTTCTATTTCATCTAGATCTTCTTCTTCACTTTCACTTTAACTATCTCTTCTAGATGTGTATCTATGACTTGATTTTCTTATTCTCATAGAATATTTAAATGCAGACTCTAAGTTTGGTAAGACACTATTATCAAATTTATTCATCTCAAATGAAATAAGTCCACCAATTAAACTATCAAGAGTAACTGTATTGTTTTCTACTGCTCTCATTTCTTGAATGGAAAAAACTCTAATAGCATATACAGGTAGTAAGGTTCTTAAGATTTTACTTACCACTGTCTCCTCTTCAAGTGTACCTCCAACTCCTCGTATAGCATTGACTACTTTGATTCTTGTGATGTACTGTGTGATGTTTTATCCTTCTTTCATTCTGAGATCATCAAAATTTCCTCTAAGGCTTTTTGCCTTGGCTCTTAGAATATTTTATCACCTCCATGTAGAAGCTTTAGTTTTTCCTACATCTTCTTTGCAGTTTTGCAATCTTTGACATCTTCAAATTTAGCATCAGAGAGTGAGGAAGAAATCTCTATGACCATGCAGTTGTGCTCATGCTTCTCTCTCAATTGATCTATTGTTAATGCTCCTATGGGAAACACATATTCAGTATCTAGGAATTGATTAACATCATTACCAATACTTGATAAGTGGAGTCTTATCCTACTTTTCCATGAAGCAAAGTTATCTTTGTTAAGCTTGGGAATATCTCATCTGTTCATCTTGTGATCGTTAGCTTTAGGTCTTGAAACCTTCCTTTCTAAGAAGACAAGCTCTGATACCAATTGTTAGTAATAACTGAGAGGGGGATGGGGGGTGAATCAGTGGCCTCAAAAATTTATCCTTCAAACTTAACCACCAATCAATAAATCTCAAATTATTATGTCCTTACAAGATGCATGCCATGAAATACTAATAATGATTAACTGTCTGTCAATTTTCTTTGTCAATCCTTATTCTTTCATGATTACTGATAAGTAGTATAACTATTTACTGAAACTCAGCAAATAAGCAGAGTATACCAATCAATTCAGAGTTAGCCATGTAAGATACAAAATAGTAAAGAAATGAATCATACACACATAACATATGAATTTTAACGTGGAAAACCTGTTAAGGGAAAAACCACTGGGATCGGTACCCTAAATTTTCACTCTTCTGAAGTGAGCCCTATTAGGAGCCAACCCTGTTAAAGGTTACAAACACACTGTTAAGTGCGACCTTGTTAGAGGATTTTATACATAGAGGTTGTCACTTAGTATTGCGCATCTATTGCTACCATCCTTGAATTAGTCTCCTTCATAGACTGTCAATAGGTATCGGGCACGTCCAATGCTACTTTCATGAATCAACCTTTTTGGCACTCCTGGAGATGTACCTCAATATATAGAAGATTGTTAAGTTTTTTTCGGTTAAGAGACTTTATGCTTCAATGGTTTAACTGAAACACTATGACCTATTCATATTGCAAATTGAATTGTAGATTTTTAGATCTATTTAAGTACATTACCTCTCTGACCAAAGTATCAATTCAATCCTTGTGCTCCACACTTTCTGCTCTGTAATGTTGTGCTCACTGTTCGTCGATGTGTGCATAATTCCTTAGCTCTTCCTTCAGCTTGTTTGATCAGCACTACATGAAGTTGTTCTTCATTAGTTTATCTTCAGCATCCTCTTTCTATTCACTCCCCTTAATCCCATTCGTAAATGAATTAAGCTTGTCTCTTATATAGACATAATATTCATTGTTTCTTGTTCTTGATTCTTGGCGTAATAAATAATCCAGCCAATTAGATTTAAAGCATAACTCCTGATTTGTCTCGTAGATATCTTCTTTCAAACTGTACAAATCATCTTTAAATCAATCACTTATCTTTGGTCGAATAAAACAAAGTAGACAACTAGTTAAGTCTATATTTAGTCCTGCCAGCTAGATATTTTGTCATTTTCTGAACTCTTTGTTCTGTCAGTCACTACTGCAATTAGTCATCGGTGACAACTGACTGATCTATTGGTGAGACTCCAGTTAGCTTTGTGATCTCCGTCAGTCGGGCATCATTGGAATTTTACTCGCTGGGAAACTCTGTATCTTTGGTCATCGGGCACTTCGGGCCTTTATCTCGTCAGGCAACCTTCCAAATTTTATCATCGGGCATTCAGTGGTTTTGCTTCATGGGGAAACACTATGCTTTTGATCATCGGGTATCACTATGACTATTCTTCTTTTCTCTGTCTGACGGTGTGCACTCTGTCGGTGTTGTTTGTCAGTTAGTGAATACTTGACTTTTATGCATTGCTGAAAACATAACTTTGGTTCCTTTGGTTCTTTGAATTCTTTGGAATTATGTACATGACCGTACAAATGATATAAAGTTGACATCAATGAAAATATAGTCCATTACCTGATTTAATGACTTGCATTATCTTTCAACTTAACATTATCAAACATTCAATCAGTTACATGTCATCAGTGCTTATAAAGTATCTAAAATGAAAATGTATAATGTAAATACACTAAGGAGGGTGCTAAACAATCATTAAATTGAAAAGCACACAAGTTATTCCAATTTAAGATGGTGCACATGGAAGCAAAACCTAAAATCAATTTGTAAGAAAAAAAGAATCTTTTTTCGATGACATACCAGAAGCAAAATTTTTTGGCACAAAACTGGATGCAATAGATGGTGCAAAGATGACACAAAACTCAAAGCAAAAAAGGGTGCCAAAATTTGGAGGTACTTGGGTGCTAAATCTTGTGCTGACATGAAGGCTCATTTTAAGAAAAAAATACACTAAAGTCCAACACTATTTTAGGCACTAATTACCTATTCTGTTGTAGTGATTGCAAAACAAATTCATATACTGAGGAAGGAAATAGAAGATGCAAGACAATATATTGATAAATATCTTAAACTAAAAGGTTGTAGTGATATACTTGACAATATTTTGAGTACAGAGAATTAGGAAAAAAGTAAAGATGGACTTGGTTTTGAAAAAGGTAAAAGTTCTAATGATAAAAACATAGAGAAGGTTAACCTAGATGAATTCATGGACCTTTAACAGAGATCAACAAGACTTCATTTTGGTATGGGAGAGTAAGAAGTATTTTAGAAAAACCCACATGTTCCATTAATGTCTTTTTAATAGTAACTATTTATTATGTAAAAAAATTGGTCACAAGGTGAATTAATGTAGAAGTGAATTAAAAAACAATCTCTAATGGGAGATGCTATGCTTTTAATAATTTTGGACATAGAGCTACTAAATGTATAGGTAAGGTATGGAATAATGTTCAATCGTTCAAGGGATATTGTTATTATTTGTACAATGGATATGGACATAGAGCTATTGAGTGTAGTAAAAATAGAAGACTTGATTAAAACATGAGTGGAAGTGGATCTAGGAAAGGTCTGGTATGCTATAGCTATAATAGGATGAGATGTATTTCTAAATAATGTAGAAAAATAATTTTGAACACAGATGGTTTGGAAAGGAAGATTGGTGTTAATGAAGAAAAGAAGAAGATGAAGTAATTTTGGGTAAATAAATTAGTACATAAAGTTGTGGTAGAAAATATTGAAGATAGTGTACACCTCTCTTCTCATGATCTGTGATTCCCAAGCTTTCCAAAGGCGAGGGTTAATAGCAAAGGTTTCACAAATGATATAAACCAAGTACACAATACTACTAAAATGAATAACAATGAAACTTAATCAATAAAATGTACAAGAAAGAGAAAGGAAAACAAATAAATGCAAACCCCATGATGCTTGAAGCTTCTATTGTTTCTCTCTACTCCTTAGGAAACGTTGTTCTTGATGCTCAGTATTGGCGGGGCAGCGTCTATGATTTGAGAATTGTTGAGAATTTTCTAATTGAAACGGGTGTGTGATCGCAAGATGGCTTGAATGCTATAACCAAACTGACGGAGTAATGGTGCACGAGAGATTGAAATCTTGGATCCTTCAAATGGTTATGAAGGGTTTATTATATAGGAATTTGTGATGAAATGAACGGTTGAGATCACTCCCGGAGATAGGGAGATGAATGGTTGAGATTAAATGGAACTGGAGAAGCCATCAGTAAACTCCACCTCTTCATTTGGTAAAGAGGAGGTAAAGCTTGGTTGACTGAAGAGATAATTATGAGTTACCTTTTTGAACTGAAGAGGTGGGTGAAGTTACCCATGTGGACTAGAGAGATGGGTGGAGTAACCCATGTGATCTGATTGGAGTTATCTCTTTGAAGATAAATAAATATTTAATTAATTTATTTAATCATTGTTTTCAACATGTGAGATAATTGAATTCTTTTTTGATTAAGAATTGCTTTATTTGATGAAATTAAATTAATTTAATTAGAAGAATTTAATTAATAAGTTTAAATATTTTAATTTAAACTATAGGAAATTGAGTTTAATTAATTAATAGTAATTAATCAATTAAAGCTAATTAATTAAATAAAATTAATTATTTAATTAATTTTGGGAATTTGATTAGATGATTTGGGGAATGAATTTAGAAGAAAATAGATGATTAATTAATGATTAAAAAACTATTAATTAATAGATGAAAATTAGTGTTTTAAATGTAAAGTCTCAAGCCTGTCCATTTTAGGGTGTCTACATTTGCCCCTCTTTGATGCGATGTGACTTGTCGTAGTGTGTCAAAGATTATCTGATTTTGCCCCAGCTTGCCCCGGCAGTAGTAGGTGTATTTATGCCCCCTCAACAAATTTGAGTGAAAAGTCATGACATGAGCGTTGATTTGTTGAAACTGCAATTTTTGAAATTGGGTAGCTGACAGATTTGAAAAATACTTTAAAATGTCGCTGTAATTGACTGTCGAAGTTTCCGGGGACTGGGAAGAAATTTTGGAGCTCCTAGTGAAATTAGGGTTTTTTGGATCCCCTATAAATAGCCAAAAGAGCCATTCATTCTCCACATTGTAATCTTGGAGCTCTGATAATCTTGGTGAGTTTGATTTATGATTTCTGCCTTCTTTTCTCCTTTTTTCTAGTGATGGCTAGCCTTCCTGGTGTCACTCACATTTCCGACCGAGTCTGGACCTACCACAGACCAGCTGGCTCTGGACGTTTGGTGAGTTTTCTTGCTTTGCGTGTCATTAATGCATTCATTTATTGCTTTTAAAAATTGTACTTTTTTGAAAAAATGCAATCTGTGCTGAAATCGATTACGGTTTTGCCGCAATTGTGGTTTTAATGCCGCAATTGCCAGTTAAATACCGCAATTGATAAGTGTGCCGCACTTGTGTATGTTTAATTCTGCAATTGAAGTTTTAATGCTGCACTTGCTGTTTATGTTTCACAATCGCCTAACATTACCACATTTGCATTTCTTTTTACCGCAATTGATTTTTTAGCACTGTTTGCCTGATGTACTTGTTTGATATCTACTTTTTCTTTCTTCTGTTACTTTCTTCAATGACTGAGACTAATATTTTTCTTATTTAATTCTACATGCAGTTCACTAGGTGGATCTTGCGCTTTCAAGAGTCCAGGCCAGTGGGCCTCATGTATATATTTTAGCTGACTGAGGATGAGAGGTCAGTGCTTCGCGATCTTAGTTTGTATTGGCTTTGTTATATGCCTGAGATCATGACCAATAGGGGTCTGATCTCTGCTCTTGTAGAGCGGTGGCATTCAGAGACTTGCACTTTCTGGTTACCCACCGGTGCGTGTACAGTGACTTTGGAGGATGTGTATCACATTCTCCAACTCCCTATCTAGGGAGAGCTTGTGGAGTATTCCACCCGCACTAGTGTTGTTTCCTTGACTGAGCTTTCTGGATTGCCCCGAGATCAGCTTGGGCTTGCTGGTGATTATGACATTTTGTGGTCTAGATTTGGGTTGGGCCTTGACCGGCTGTCCACTCTTTTGGGCAGTTTGATATGTGGCATTTTATGCCTCGATCGTCGACAGCATGGTTTTTCTGTCAAGTTTGGTAGTGTATTAAAGAGCATGGTTAGGGATCATACTGTATTTGCTTGGGGTCCATGCATGTTGTCCCACATACATTTTCATATGTTATATGCAGCTTACCTTGATGGTAAGTCACTTGACTGCAGTGTGACCCTCTTGCAGATCTGGGCATGGGAGCATATTGCCGTATGTCATCCTATTGGTGCCCGTGCTCTTCCAGCAGATAGGCCGTATGTCTTCATGTATGATGGAGCCATTGTTCAGAGGCATATGGGTCACTTGACATATTGGCGGTAGCAGTTAGATATGATTCCTTATTTCATATGGAGGCCGTATAGAGATTGTCCCATCTGGGATGGAAAGGACATTCATATCCCATTCTATCATTAGTGGAGATACTTGATTGGTCACGTGACCGATCATGTTCATATGATAGACTTTCACAACATCGACAAGGTGCTGCACCAGTTTGGAGAGAAGCATGATGTATCTAATTCTTATGCATACTTTGCTCAGAGGTCAAAGGATTCTATTGTTTGGGGTGGTGTAGTATCACTTGATGCTGCTTGCACTGAGTTTTTAGGTTTACTTCTTGTGGCATGGACCTGGCGCTCTACCATTGTAGACCCAGGTTTGTCTTGTTTTTGATTGCTTATTTACTTCCTTTCTGCTCTCTGCTTCTTTCTCAAATCTTTTTTTGATACTTATGTCTTTATCTACTCTAGTACTGATAGTTGAATTTGTCTTTTGTAGGTACTACACCCCAGTATGATGCCCATTGGTTACAACATCGACCGGTTGCACTTACAGATGTCTCACATCTTGTTGCCAAGACTATTATGAGGAGGGCCTGATGGGTATGGCGTGGTAGGGGAGGCCTGGATGGAGGGCAAGGTGGTGGCAGGGGAGGTAGGGATGGGGGGAGAGATGGTGGATGGGGTAGGGGAGGGAGGGATGGTGGNGATGGAGGACGGGGTAGGGGAGATGATGGAGGTGATGATCCTGGTCTCGGGGGTGCTGGCAGTGGGGTTAGGACTAGTGGTGGCAAGAGTGGGGGACATACTAGTGCTCACTGAGTTGGGTTTCGAACTATTTTGGAGGATGATGAGGCCATGGAGGAGGAGGCACCTCAGTTGGTTCGAAGAGTACGCAGGCAGAAAACTGCTATTTTGGCTCCTAGAGAGGAGGAGAGAGTGGTTATCGAGGATGTTGATAATTTTTATTGCTGATATAGATGTGGAGGCTCTAGATGAGCAGAGCACAGAGATAGGTTCCTCTAGGGATAGTGGCACACTGGTAGCAACACAGGGGAGAGCTCAAAGAGTGCTGATGATTCTTGGGTTCTTAGGTGGAGAGGAGATGAGGGATTGGGAGACAGGGCAGAGGAGGGGGACATGGACGTTGCTATGGGTGGCATGGATGATGATCCCTCATAGGTGGAGCACCTCACTCAGTAGGTTTAGGACCTTCAGGCCCAACTTGCCTTATCTGATGCACGTGCTATGGCTTTGGAGGCCTGGGTTACATCGGTCGAGTCTAGAGAGTGACAGGCTCAAGCTGAGGTTTGCTCATTTATTGACAGTGTACATGATGTCTCACACCGGGAGGTTCTTGACAGGTACTACATATCTAGGCATGATTCTCAAAGAGATATTGAGTATTAGAGGTGTCATTATGAGGGCATAGTTCCTGCAGCATAGAGGGTGCCTAGTTACATAGCTTTGCAGAGATCTAGCAGGGCCCAGCAATCTCAGAGCAGTGGTGTTAGAGCTCCTGGTTCTTCCCATAGGACATATTATAACATGCCACCCCCTCATCCACCTCCTGGCAAGGGTGGGGGTAGCTCCTGTTGACTTATGTATCATGTACCATTTTTGTAGTGATTCCATTCTATATACTCTAAGTAGTATCATTTTTGTATCCCGACACACTGATATTTATTGATATATATGTTGATTACCTTCTTTGATCAGACTTGCGACCATTCATTGTACTCAGATATTTTGATTTATATGAGATGCAGCTAGTGTTTTTGATATGATGTGCAATGGTTTACTTTTCTATATGTATGATTCTACATGTTTTGGTGGTTTAGATGATGAGATGTATATGCAATATGATTCTATTATGTAGACTCGTATATGGATAATTTACTTTTCCTATGATACTGACATGTCATGCAAGATGGTGTAAATGAAATGCATGTTTATATGAGATGCTTATGGATGCATGTGATTTTATGATTATCATGTATGCCACTACTATTTTTTTTTTCTCTTCTGATGTACTTAATGAAATGAATGTAATCTACTATGCACAAAATATCTGAGTATTGCATGTGTTAGTTTAGAAAGAAGTTAGTTTGATATATGTTCTCTGAGATTGATCTAATAGAATAGAATAATAGAAACGTGTTCTTTTTGCATTTTTTGATAGGTATGATCTGATAGAAAGGATGAATGTCCCAAGTCGCTACGCCTGTTTCCAATAATTGTCATCATTGCATCTTTTTTTTGTATTTTCTGATATTCCAAAAGAGCATCGAATGATCTAGATCACATACCACCTGGATACTGCCATGACCTATTGATAGCAGAAGGAGTAGAGAGATTGAATAGAAAGAGACCCATAGTGCACCCTAATATTGACCATCTGGGTTCAACTATGTTCCCTGTTTGAAAAGAAAGAGAGCCAAAAGCACCCAGATATTGACAATCTAGATACTGCTTGTCCTCTGAATTAATCTAAAACAAGGAAACCAAGATAGAACTCCTATGCATCCAAAGTCCATCTGGATAACACTTTGAGCTCTTGATTTCCGAAAGGGAAAGCCAAGGAAACAAGATAGAACTCCTATGCTCCTAGAGTCCATCTGGATAGCATCGTGTGCTCTTGTTTGCAACATAAAGGGAAAGACCATAGAAACTAAGATAGAACTCCCAAGCACTCAGAGTCCATCTGAATATTGTTGCGAGCTCTTGATTCTATAAACCAAACAAGCAAAGAGAAGAAATGTCCAATTCTTTCCTAGGGTTAAGCTCAGATCATGGAACTGCGCAGCTGCCAGATAAGTGACAATGCCTATCACATTTATCCTAAATCATCATGGCCCTGAAATTGAAGTGAACATTCAACAGACAATAATCAAATAAAATAAGTCATGATTTATCATAGGTACTCTCCTCACATGGTGGATCCTGGGGTAGTGTAAGAACATAACCATGAAATATAGACTGACATCTAACTGACTTGACATACCTAGTCAACATTTTTGGATGGTTCCTTGATGCAGTTGGATTCTCTTGATTGACTCAACTCTTTGGATAGGCTTGATTGGTTTGATCGCTTTGATTGTGTTGGCAGCTGATCAAGATATGTAAGATGGGTCCAATGCTTGTTCACAAAGCTCATGATTGTGAAAATATTGATTGATTTGATTACTTTGATCATGTTGGTAGCTGATCAAGCTATGTTAGTTGGGCCCAATGCTGGTTCACAAAGCTCATGATTGTGACAGTATTGATAGTTTGGCTTGGTCGCTAGCTACTTGTTGATTGAATTGATAGATTGATAAAGCTGTGTTAGATAAGCCCAATGTTGTTTCACAAAACTCATGATTGTGACATTGATTGATTGGGCATGATCACCCTTTGCTCTCTTGATAGCCGAGTTTTCTTTATTGCTTTGGATTTTGCAATTTTTTGAATGTTTTTGATGAAGATTGATTTTCTCTTGATTTTGATCTTTTTAGGATTTTTGATGAGTTTTCCAATTTTTAGGATTTTTTTAGGACATTGATTGACTGGGCGTGATCTCCCTTTGTTCTCTTGATAACTAAGTTGTTTATAGTGCTTGGGATTTTGCAATTTTTTGAATGTTTTTGATGAAGATTCATTTTTGATCTTTTTAGGATTTTTGACGAGTTTTTCAAATTTTTGGGATTTTTTTAGGACATTTAGAATCACCCCCTAGTCTGGTGGACTAGTATTAACCATGGGTAAGTGCTTGGTTCTCAGAGGGGAGTGTGCTTCTAAATATAGCTTGGGATAGTCAGTCTTGAATTTGAAATCTGCGCTGGCTTTTGGAGCTCATTGATGGTGAAGCTGGATTTGAACACTCAGTGCCTGTTTGCTAGGTTTTCACCAAGGTACCTACTCAATAGCGCCTGATTGCCAGGTTTTCACTGAGAGAGCGATTTTGTTTCTTTTTACTTTTTTGCTTTGTTGCTTTTTTTTTGTTGTCGCCAAGGCGCCTGATTGCTAGGTTTTCACCAAGGTAACATTTTGTATTTTCTAATTTTTTTGGTATTTTCTAGATATGTAGATAGGTGCCTTAACCATAGAGACCTCAAGGGTAGAACCTCTTCAGGTGCATGCTATTGATGTAGCCAGTGAGCTGATCTCCTTCTGGTGTTTCTAGTATGAATGCCCCACTCTGAGTAGAGATGATAATAAAAAATGGTCCTAGCCAGTTGGGCTCAAACTTTCTGGGTTTGACTCGCTTTGCTTGATTCTTCTAATTTTTTATGAGGAAAAGGTCTCCTAGCTCAAATTTTCATGGCTTCACCTTTTTATGATAGTTTCTTCTAAGGCGATTTTGATAACCTTGTAAGTGGTAGAAGGCATACTGTCTTCTTTCATCTAGTAACTCCAGTTCAATGAGCCTTGCTACTCTGTAGTCTTCATCTGTGATCAGGTTCTTCAATGATATTCTTAGGGGTGGGATTTCCACTTTGAGGGGTAATACCACCTCTGATCCATAGAATAGGGAGAAAGAAGTGGCTCTTGTAGGTGTTCTCACACTAGTTCTATATGCCCATAATGCAGGACTAAGCTGTAAATGCCAGTCTCTCCCTGATTCGTTCACTATTTTCTTCAGGATTTTCAAGATTGTCTTGTTTGTAGCTTTGGCTTGGCCATTCCTTTGAGGGTAGTAAAATGAGGAGAACTCTTGTTTGATATGGAATTGTTCGCATAGCTCTTCAACATCCTTGTTCTGGAAAGGTGTACCATGATCTGTCAGGATTGTTTGGGGCATCCCGTATCGACAGATAATGTGGTTAAGTATGAACATTGCTATTTTCTTTCCAGTGATGTAAGTGAGGGGAATTTCTTCCACCCACTTGGTGAAGTACTTTGTTGCTGCTATGATGTATTTGTGTCCATTTGCTGAAGAAGGTGTAATTTTTCCCACTAGATCAAATCCCCACATTGAAAATGGAAATGGTGATGTGATAGGATTTAGTTCTTGGGCTGGTGCATGGATGAGGTCTCCATGAATCTGACATTGTCTACACCTTTGAACATGTTTGTGTGCATCTGTCTCTATTGTGGGCCAATAGTATCCCATGTGGATGATCTTCTTAGCTAAGTTGTTGACACCTCCATGGGTTCCACAAATTGCTTCATGTACCTCGTAAAAAGATTTCTGGGATTCCATGGAAGTGAGACATTGTAGTGATGTGCCATCTAGACTTTGTCTATATAAAGTAGTTGAGAGGATGGTATACCTCGAGGCTTGGCAGATGAGGGATTTTCTTTGGTTCCTAGACAAGTTGGGAGGCAAGACATTGTTTTGGAGATAGTTATAGACATCTTGGTACCATGGGGATTCAGGACCAACAAGGACACATGCTGATTCCATGATAGATGCATGATGTGAGGGAACCAAGAGTTGCTCCACTAGAAACTAGAATTTTGTTTCATTACCTGGCATATCAATCAATGATGCTATGGTAGCCATTGCATCTGCAGCTTTGTTCTGCGCTCTTGGGACTTGCTCGAAGAAGATGTAATGGAACTTGGTGCACAGTTGTTCCATTTGTGCTCTATATGGTATGAGATTCTCATCTTTGGTCATATAATCATTGTTGACTTGACTAATGACCAACTGTGAATCGCCAAAGACTTTAAGGTTCTTGATTCTCCTTTGAATTGCTATCTTTAGACCGATGACCAGTGCTTCATATTCTACTATGTTGTTGGTGCATGGGAAGTTAAGTATAAAAGAATTTGGAATTGTATCATGATCTAGAGTGATAAGCACTATCCATGCCCCTGCACCATGGTTCGTACACGATCCATCAAAATAAAGTTTCCATACCTCGATCCCCGATTGTAGTGTCATTATAGATTCGTCAGAAAAGTCAGAAATAATAGGCTGATGGTCCTGAATGGGTGCCTCTCCTAGTTGATCTGTGTTCACTTATCCTTTGATGGCCTTTATGTATACATACTCAATGTCAAAATCACTCAAGATCATTACCCACTTCGCAATTCATCCAGTGAGCACTAATTTTCTTAGGAGGTACTTTAAAGGATCAATATGTGCAATCAATTTTGTTTGGTGACTCAACATATAGTGTCTCATCTTCTGGGAGGCAAAGACAACTGCAAGGCATGAATTTTCAATTAGAATATAGTTTATCTCATATCCAACCAATGTTCTTCTTAGATAGTAGATGGCCCTTTCTTTACCTACGTCATCATGTTGTGCCAAGAGTACACCTAACACTGATTCTATCACTGAGATATATAGAAGCAGTTATCTACCTTGAACTGGTGGCACCAATATAGGAGACTTGAGAAGGTAGTCCTTGAATATTTGAAATGCCTATTTGCATTTCTCTATCCATATGAATTTGATGTGTTTGTGCAATAGATTTTGGAATGGGTGGCACTTGTCTGCTAGTTGAGCTATGAAGTGTCTAATCAATTGGAGCCTTCCTTGTAATCCTCTTAGTTGTCTCAGGTTCGATGGTGGAGGCATGCCCAATATTTCTTTGACTTTTGCTGGGTCCACTTTGATTGCTCTATGTGACACTATGAACCCTAGTAATTTTCCTGCTGTGACACCAAATGCACACTTCTTTGGGTTTAGATGGACTTTGAATTGCTGCATTCTGTTAAAGATGGGTCCCAAAACTTGTAGATGATCCTTTCAAAGTATTGACTTGGACAGTATGTCATCCACATATTCTTCCATTATTTTGTGGATGAGATCATGGAATATAGTTGTCATAGCCCTTTGATATGTCACTCTGACATTCTTTAGACCAAAAAACATGACATTCCAACAATATGTTCCCCAAGGACATGTGAAAGCTATTTTGTGTTGGTCCTCTGGTGCGATCCTTATTTGATTGTAACCTGAAAAGCCATCCATGAGTGATAGCATTTGATGTCTAGCCATTAGATCTACTGTCATATCTATGTTTGGTAAAGGAAAGTCATCCTTGGGACAAGCTATGTTGAGATCTCTGAAGTCTATGCAAATCCATATCTAACCACTATGCTTTGTAACTGGTACCAAGTTAGATATCCAGTCTGCATATGGTACAGGTCTTATGAAATTAGCATCTAGGAGATTTTTCAACTCTGCCTTGACTAGTAATAAAATGTGGGGATGCATCTTTCTCAGCTTCTACTTGACAAGTTTGGCATTGGGTAGAAACAGGAGATGGTGTAGTACTAGCTCTGGATCTAACCCTGGCATATCTGAGTAGGACCATGCAAAACTAATCATCCTTACCTTGAAGAAACTGATGAACTATTCTCTCTCCTCATGGGTGAGTGATTTTTCCAAGTATATGTTCTTTGGGTTCATGTCATCTCCCAAGTTGACTTCCTCTATTTATTCAGCTAGTAATGCTGATTTCTCCTCTGTCAAGGGGAGGAATTCCTTCTTTCCATCTTCTAGTGCCTTAGTGAGGTATTTGCTAGAAGATACATCTTCTTTTAGCTTTTTATTATTCTTTTGTTATTTTTTCTTTTGTGGACTGGAAAGAGGAGCTTCCTCTCCAAAATATGCCGCTCTGTCTAGGTTAATGGAGAAACCTGCTTTGTGATCTCCTGATGGAATGCCTTCCCTCAGTCCATTGAAATGAGATATAGCCTCATCATTTTTGAAGACATCTAAATCAGGTGGTCCTTGTTGATCCCACTCTATGAGCTCAGGGTGTAAAAGATAGATACTTTCATGACTATTTGGCTCTGGTTGACTGAAAGGGACTACTGATATGGTTCCTACAAAATTGGACTGTGATGTGGACGCACCACTTGAGGTCTGATAAATGACATGCTTGTCTATGTAGGGTTGTTCGGTAATGGTCAGTTGGTCAAATAGGTCTGCTAGATTTATGATAATCTCAGACTGAGGGGAATAATATGGGATCGATGGTTCAGAGTCTTGAAGGGATCTCCACTCATACTTGTGGGAGTCAGTCTCAATAGAATGCTTGTCAGATGTCTCACTTCCTTGGTTATCATCAATTGATATGTGTAGGTTTATTCGGGATTGTGTGGTTCCCTCTTCGGTGGGAAACAACTGTGCTAATATGTTGCTTATTAAGACATGTTATGTGTTGTGCCCCCGATGCATCTTTGCTATTTGTTCCTGATTAACTTGAATGTCTTGGATTATACCTGACTGGCACTTTTTTGTCCATAGCCCAAACCTCTCGTGTTTCTCTAGGTTGGTGGGAGAGGCAATTCAAATATACCTTGTTGTCTTACCCCCAGCCCAGTTGTACCATCATACCCAAATATTTGTATCATTGTGTAACCATTACCATAGTTTGACAAGGGTAGTGGTGGTCAGATTGTCTTAGGGGGATCTTGGTATAACCAGGTATTGATGTCTTGCTCAAAAGGATTTTCTTCCGCTATGTCTCCCCATTGGACAAAGGTTGTGGGTGGACATCTGAATAGAATAGGCTGCGGTGTTTCTGTTGCAATAACAGGTTGTGGCATGATATGAGTTCTTGGGATTTGAGGCATGTGCATGATGGTAAAAGCCTCTTCATATCTGTATTCACCACAGCCCTTGTTCGTGATGGATATCTTGCCTGCTTTCTGTGTGATATATTTAAGATTTGAATCTGAAGAGGAGGGAATACTTGCATCCTGGTTAATGACTATCTTTCCTGCTGCCCTTGTGACATCATTTAGATTCAAATATGAAGAGGATGGGATGCTTGCATCTTGGTTTGATGGTACCTGGTTATCAGTGCTGATTTGGACCGCATTACAATATTGGAAAGGATTGGGATCCCACTCTATGATGATCTCCTCTCCCTGGTGTGGGAACTTGATACATTGATGGTATGTCAAAGGTACAACTTGCATTTCATGTATCCAAGGTCTCCCTAGTAACATGTTCTTTCCCAACTCAAGGTCTAAGATTTGGAAGGGAGTGTTTTTGACCACATGAGGACCAATACAAATAGGTAGAATGATAATACATTTAGAGGACCTTTCCTCTTCATCATAAGCTCTGATATTTATCCTCCTTGTGACATCAATGCTTGATTCTGAATAGCCCAGTTGCTTGATTAACTTTAGAGTACAAATGTTTAACCCAGCTCCACCATCAACAAGGACTATATAGATAGCGCTTTTGTGGACCTGGACAAGTAAGTGTAGAGGATCATTATGCAGGGGTTTATGTGGTGGCACATCACGGTCTATGAATGTGGCATGTTTGTTATCAGCTATATGGTTGACCATCATTTGGAAGTTCTCAGGTGTTATGTCCCTTGGGACAACTGCATTTTGAAGGGCTTTGTCAAGTGCCAGTTTATGCTACAAAGATATGCACAATAGGTCAAACATGGAGATCTGGGTAGGTGTGCACTTTAGTTGGTCCACTATGCTTGTTTGTGGATCTGAGCTTGCTTTAGGATTGGTAGAGACAGTAGGTGAGGATGGTAATCCTTGCAAGATGACTCTGGCGTGATGTGTTGTTACAACACAATTGTTACCTTGGTCTTTGATAGTGATTGTAGCCACATGGCTATCTGAAGGATTGAGGAAATTGATAACATTATCATTGTTGGCATACGTATAGTTAACTTGTTTTGTTTGTCCACTAGACCTGGAGGCTTTTCCCTTATTGTGATCATGAAAGGTATCGTTGAAAATAGTGTGATCAATTATGCCTTTGGTTTGGGTATTCATCACATCAATGACCCCTATGTCAATCAGGTCTTGGATAGCGTGTTTCAATCAGTAACAATTAGCTATTTTTGTGCCCTTTCACCCAATGAAACTCACAAAAATCTTTGTCATTATACCACCTCGGTTTGTTTTTAGCTTGTTCAAAGTCCCTGATTTCTGGGAGAGTGATAGTGTTTGATTGTATCAACTTGCGTAAAACTAATTCTATCAGCTCTCCCAATGGTGTGAAATCTCGTTGCTAGAATTGAAACTGTGGTCTGCATTGATTCTATTGTTGACTGTTTGACACAGTGGCTGCTTGTATAGGAGGAGGTTGGTTTTGGGTGTATTCTTGTTGAGTGGGCCTTGTGGGTTTTTGGTTGGCCACAGGTGCACTTTGTAGTGACACTTTGGGTTGTGCATAGTTGACTATCTTCACATCAATGACACCATCGCTAGTGACATTTTTGTTTTTGTTCCACCACTTAGCTTTGTCTATTGTATTCTTATTCATATTCATTTGTGTGGGATCTACAAGGATTCCTCATTTGACTAAGTTATATTCACAATGAACTCCTCTTTTGATGAGTTGTGTGAAGTTCAGAGCTAACTATAACTCTGTTGTGAATGACATGTCTGGAATGAGATTGTCAACAAATATGACTATTAAGTCTTGTTCGGGCACATCATACATTATACAGTTTTCCGTATTCCTCCATCTTTGTAGGAATTTCACAAAAGACTCTCCATCCTTTTATTTGATATCGCAAAGGTCCTTGATGCTGACCTTGCACTCGATGTTATGATGGAAGTGAGCTATGAACTTTTCAGCCAGTTCACCCCAAGACTGAATGCCATGAGGTAAATGCGAGAACCATTCCATTGCTGGTCTGGCCAAGCTTTGTGGGAACAGTCACATTAGATATGTCTCATCATGGGCGACTTCAACACAACTAGAAAAAAACTCTTAGATATGTTCAATAGGGTTGGTACTGCCCCTATATTTGTCAAATTTCAGTACCGAGAAGTGATTTGGGAATGGAGACATGTGAAGAGAATGATCAAAGGGGTATGGGTATAAATCCTCTACGGTATAGGATTTAGTTTGCCCCTGATTTTGCATATCCATAATTTGGGTTTGAAGGGTTTGAATTTGTTGTATTAACATGTCCATTTGATATTGAGGCTGGTGTGTGTGGACATTCCTTTGTGTTGTGGTGGGTATGAGGCTGCGCTTTTGTGTCCCTTGAGTAGGAACATAGGATTTCATCCTAGGGACTTGATATTGATTCCCCACCGAGTGATTTGTAAATGGAGGGACATGAGTAGCCCATGGTGGGTTTTGATGCATTTTCTGTTGTGATTGAAATTGGGGTTGATACTGCTGAGGTTGGATTTGAGGCAACTGAAGCTGGGGTTGCTATTGCGAAGGTTGGATTTGAGGCAACTAAAGCTGGGGTTGTTGTTGTAGGGGTTGGAATTGAGATAATTGAAGCTGGGGTTGTTGTTGCGGAGGTTGGATTGGTGTCAGAATGGGCAAAGATGTAGCCTTGGGTGGGCCTTGACTGTAAGTCATTCCTGCAGAGATGGATCCCTATGGGCATGAGGTGTTGATCCCAAGACTAGTGTGAATTGACTGCAATAGTGACATAGTTTTAGAACAATTGGTGTTTGGTGGGATGGAAGGCATAGCATGAGAGCTTGATTGTCCTAGCCATGAGACCAAAGGTGGAGGCATACTAGTGACCATGGGTGCACTTAGTTGTGAACCTGTCATGCCTTGAGTAGAAGATGTGGTGGCCTAGGTCAGGTCATTGGTTTGATTGGATATAGTCTGTGTCAATGTGGGTAAAACCAATGGTGGAAAGATTGGAGACACAACATGTAGCATCTTAGGATTTTGAGTAGTGTTTTGACCTGCGAGAGGGTTTTCAGGCCATATTGTCGATACACTGAATTCAGCGGGGAGTTTGACTCCCTTCTTTATTAGCATGGCCAAGTAAGATTCAGAGTTCCTCTCTACAACAACGTCAACTAATTTCATGGAGTAAGCATCTTGCTCCACATATTCAAGTTCTTCTTCTATGATATCTTGGAAAAAGGCTGCCCCACGGGCTATTCAATGAATAGAGCACAACTAGTGTTCATGAAGGGATCGTTCTCTTGCTCTATTTCCCAAGTGGGGAAACGGTTGATATATGACTCATCAGGTTGATTTCTAGCCTTAGACCTTGTGTAAGGTCCTCCATGAGGTGTTTGAGACATAGTGTGGTCCAGGTTTTATAACTAAAACAAGTGATATAAAGAAAACAAAGAAGAAGATCCTTTCTGAGGAAGTCCGAGTTATGTTTTGGACAAGGGTAATTCTAAGGAAAGATTTTGATATAACTTGATCTCAAAGTGGTGATGATAAAAAGATAAGATTTTTTGACCTTTGCCTTGGACAAAGTCACTTTGATAAAGATGATGATGTTTGATATGATGAGATCAAGGTATTTCAAGTCTAAGCTTTCGAACTAACAATGTTTTTGACAATGATTATGCTTTACAGAGAAAGGATAATCTTTAATGTTTAGAGATTCACACAATGTTCTTCATGTTTTCCTAGGATAAACACTAGTTTTGGACACCAAATGAAGAATTCTTTCAAGGTTTTAGGTCAAAACAAGAATATAGTATCTCTGGTCAATTGCAGTACAACTTCACCGATTGTGGTAAAATAAATGGTCGATTGCAGTAGTTTATCACCGATTGCGGTAATAAACATGATGATTGTGGCAATAAAAAAGTCAACTATGGAAAACTTCCTTCAATTACAGCACAATGCGGGCAATTGTGGTAAATGAGGAACAATCTAAAAAAAAGACTAGAGGATAAGTATCATTGCTTGATAATTTTGAAATTTTTGGAGCAGTGCTTCTGATTTGCAAGATAGTTGACATTGAAAACCCTAGACTTTAACATGTTTGAATCATTTTGACAGTTTGGATGTTTTGTTTAGCATTTTCAGAAATTGATTAAAGAAACAAGCACAATAGACACTGTGTTTTGAAGAACAAAGACTGAAATTGTGTATGTTCTACAACTTTTTCAAGTTGCAAAGTTATCACAAGGTCTTAACAATGAACAGTCAGATTAATCTAGGTCAATGGATTTAGAATACAATGTTATAGGCCCAATACTTGAATGTCCGTTAGCTCACACAACAATTGTCACGCTACTAGGACATAAAGATCCATGACGTAGGTGCCCGTGTTTTTGCTGTTTCCAGGTATTGGTTCTATGAAGTGAAGATCTCTTTCACTACACAAATACTATGGGACACATATGTTGGGAATCTTGGGGGGAAATTCTACAACCCCTTGCACTATAATAAGGTATCTGTTTGGAGGTAAAATGGGTTGGCCTCTAATTAATCAAGGTTGTAGTAAGGGTCTGTGGTGTCTCTCCAATCAGTTTGTACGTGCATGACTCACTTAAGAGCCTAGTTGACCATGCTGGCTCCTTAGGGATATTCACTTGATCCATACTATTATTAATATGCCTTGCCCAAGCTTGGCTAGATAAGATGAAACTTTGGTTTGAGCCTTGTTTATACACCAATCAGAAGGATTACCGGTTTAAGGTCATCCTCTGAGGAAGAAACACATTCCTCGGACAGGCCTTTCTAAAAAGCGTTAAGGTTTGTAATCTAACAGTTTGTGCAAGTGCACCCAAAACTCAAGACACAAGGTAAATCGATTAAGCTCCAAAGTTTAAAGTGTGAACTAAGCTACACCACCATACAAGCACCAATGTTCAATTTTAAACCCAAAAGTAGGTGTTGATTGCTTGTTCAATTTCAATGCACCAAATTGAGAGATTTTTTTGCCTTTGTTCAGTTTTAATCCTCACATCAATTTTAAGCCCAAATCCAAAATATGAGATGTGATATATTTTGCCAGTACTGTTCTTTTTAAACCCAAATCGACAAATGAATTTCTTTTAATTTTCTTTGTTTAAACAGGTTAGTACCAAAAAAGGATTATTTGCAAAATGAGAGTATATGAAACTTTGAAATAATGAATGATGCTTACCAAAACTTACCCTTCTCTATTCTTGGTGATTTGTCCTGTCCTGCACAAAAAACTAGAAAATGTCAGTTTAGAAATAGACAGATAGAAGATTTGGATCTGATATTGCAATATTTCTTGCGATTGCGGAAAAGTACTGGCAAGTGCAGTAAATTTCAGGCGATTGTGGTAAAGCACTAGCAACTACGGTGAAATGCTGTCGATTGCAGCACAGATCAAGCAACTGTGGCACAATAATGATGATTGTGGCACGGAGCAGACAATTGCGGCAAAGTACCCGAAGAAAGAAGATAGAAAATGACAGAATAATACTGCGGAAGCCTGCAATCAATTGCAGTATTAAACTAGTCGATTGCGGCACAATTTCGTCAATTGTGGTAAAATACTAGCAACTGCAAAATAATACAAATGTCGAAGAAAAGTCAGATTTTTAAATTTACGACCATACAGCCGTGGTTGATCAATCTGGCTCTTCGTCTGCAAGAGATATTTGGGTTGTTTGTTCACGTTGGGTTCACCAAAATGTATGCCTCTCTTCTCATGATCCATGATTCCCAAGATTTCCAAAGGCGAGGGTTAGTAGCAAAGGTTTCACAAATGATATAAACCAAGTACACAATGCTACTAAAATGAATAACAATGAAATGTAATCAATAAAATGTACAAGCAAGAGAAAGGAAAACAAATAAATGCAAACCCCACGATGCTTGAAGCTTCTATTAGTTCTCTCTACTCCTTCCGAAATGTTGTTCTTGATGCTCAGTATCGGCGGGGCAGCGTCTATGATTTGAGAAGTGTCGAGAATTTGCTTATTGAAATGGGTGTGTGATCGCAAGATGGCTTGAATGCTAAAACAAAACTGACAGAGTAATGGCGCACGAGAGCTTGAAAGCCTATATCCTTCAAATGGTTATGAAGGGTTTATTATATAGGAATTGGTGATGAAATGAATGGTTGAGATCAATCTTAGAGATAGGGAGATGAATGGTTGAGATTAAACAGAACTAGAGAAGCCATCAATAAACTCCACCTCTTCATTTGGTAAAGAGGAGATAAAGCTTGGTTGACTGAAGAGCTAATTATGAGTTACCGTTTTGAATTGAAGAGGTGGGTGAAGTTACCCATGTGGACTGGAGAGATGGGTGGAGTAACCCATGTGATCTGATTGGAGTTATCTCTTTGAAGATAAATAAATATTTAATTCATTTATTTAATTATTGTTTTCAACATGTGAGATAATTGAATTCTTTTTTGATTAAGAATTGCTTTATTTGATGAAATTAAATTAATTTAATTGGAAGAATTTAATTAATAAGTTTAAATATTTGAATTTAAACTATAGGAAATTGAGTTTAATTAATTAATTAATGGTAATTAATCAATTAAAGCTAATTAATTAAATAAAATTAATTATTTAATTAATTTTGGAAATCTGATTAGATGATTTGGGGAATGAATTTAGAAGAAAATAGATAATTAATTAATGTTTAAAAAACCATTAATTAATAGATGAAAATTAGTGTTTTAAATGTAAAGTCGCAAGCCTGTCCATTTTAGGGTGTCTACAGATAGTTCTACACATACTCCAGATTCTAACCTCTCTTTTTGAATACTAAAAAAAAAAAAAAAACATTGTCTAATGGGGAGAATTAAAAGAAAAACTATTGACCACCCATTGAAGTTAGATGTAGAATTGCCATCTATGGATTCTTCCAAAGAATTCTAGTGGCCTGAAAAGATGATTGTTATTTCACTCAAGAATTTTATATAATCTTTTAAAAAAACCCTATTTTGATAAAGTGTATATATTCTTCATCTCAAATTCATTTAATCATTTATTCATCAAAGAAGTGCTATGGAGAAAATTTGTACAACTTGTGATTATGGTGAAAAAGGTATTTATTTTGAAAACTTGTTGATATATAAAATTCAAATTTTATTAGTGTTTTGGATGAGGCTAGACCTATTGTTAAATACACTCATTCATACCACCGAGTAAAATTTTTTCTAGTGCATTTTTGATGGTTCTTCATAGAGTTGTTCACGATGGAGAAACACATTGCTACAATGATGTATCACTAAAAGGAACATGATATGGAAAAATGAATCAATTTAGGAGAAAATCCAACATTGTTGATTCACAAATGCTGATGGGAAAGTATACAAATCTAGAGAAAATGGGGTTAGATGTTATGAATTATTTTCCATTGTTTACCAATGAAAACATAGTAAGAATTATGCTGAGATGAATTCATGGTGAATTCCTCTAGCTGGATAAATCATACCTTATTTAAAAGGATTATTTGAGGATGATAATTAGTTTATGTTCAAGCGGAGTGGTGCTTGTTTTAAATTCTTGTAAGAATGAGGACATTTAAAGCTAACTTATGTTATTTCTCATAAGAGAGCCTTAACATTTGATATGGTTACAAACCCTAGTGTATGCTATGAAACTATGAGAATATCATATAAAGTTTACTACTGAAATAAGGAATTTTCTACTTCTTCTACCCTTGAATTTGTCACCTTCTAGATGTTGAAGGATGATAGACAAGATGAATTGTGTGAGGTCCTGAGACAAAAATTAATGCACAACTTGCATAATACTAAAGAATAAATGTATGCCTTTAGGTATGTATCCCTTATTGTGTGCCTAATATTTTTGTTTCTAAATGCTTTACCAAATTTTTAAAATGTTGTATGGAGTTGTGAAATGTACATTGGAGCTTAGATTAAGAGTTGGTTGGATAACTTGATTGAGAGTGATGATTTGGCCCAAAAATTTCTCTTGGATCTTTGTAAGATATCTATAAGATATCAGACACCTTTGATGGTTGTGGCTTGGTTCAAAGATGAAATTACCTTTTTAGCAGATAGATATAATTTTTTTATGGAAGCTATTGAACCAAGGTATTCATGGGTATCTTTATTTCGCTATGAAGTAAAAAAAATGATTGTGTTTCTATTAAATTTTCCTAATGATATAGAAGTGAAGAAATTTTGAACATTTAAGAAATCAGTAAGATTTAGATATTTGTTGTGACAAGGAAGAAATCAAGAGTTTAATCATTTGTGGCTTCAGAGACCTCCTCTTCTAGGAATTCAATTATTATAGTTTTGTGTTTGAAAGTGGAAAACAAAAATGATATTGTAATTGTAAAAAGTGATGTTTTTGTGTAGAGAGAGTTTTCTACTCTTGTAGATATTTATTATGAGGAAGATGATGTACTAAAAATGAAATATTTGGTGTCCACTGTTCTTTCTATAGATTTCCCTCTAGTTGAGGGAAGGGAAGAGTCCATGAATCAGCAGAAATGATGTTCAAGATGGTAAAAATAAAATTGGCATAGAAAAAGGTAATCCATTCTTGCAATTAGGAATTGCGAAAAATGTCATTATTGATGTTGTTGAATTGTACAAGCATCTTTTGTTGTGGCCTACTCACACAAAGAATGTCAAAGAAAATATAGACTCCATCGAGTCTTAGATTGCAAAAATTGCCCAATCTTTTGATATTTACAATGATAAAAGTGGAGATGTAAGGAACAAAATACTTGGAGTGCACTCCAATATAATTTTCTCGTAGGGTTAGAGGGATATATATAAATTTTTTTTTTTTTTTTAATAATTTGAAAGATGTCTTGGAGTTTTAGCAGTCCACTTTCATAAATATAATTGCGGATGTAGAATAGTGTGTAGAATAAGAAATTTGAAGGAGACGAAGAGGATTGGTTTGTTCAGTGTGAATTTAATAGTAGGATTATTTGGAATACTATTATTTATTGGAATACAAGTCTTATTTCTTTAGAGAAGCAATTCAAAAATATGTGGCCCAAGAAGATGGTTAGTTAATGTTTATTTCCCTCATTTGATAAAAATACGTGTACATATCTTTGAAGGTGATGTCACAATAAGGGGGCGTAGAAAGCTCAGTTTTGGTGACACATTTTTGGGTTACCCTTTTTCCTTGATGTTAAAGGGGAGAGGTTTTGTTGAAGATCACAAGTGTTTCCATCAATGAAAAAGGGGGAGAATATTATAAATATAGATATTTATTGTGATTGATGTCAATCTTATTGGAAGAATGAAGCATTGGTGAAAGATTTGTTGGTTCAATTGTGATTTTGTTGATGGTTCAAATGTTTTTAGACTAGTTAGTTCAGTATGGATTGTAGGAATTATGGTGGAAGTTATTTTTGGTGGATATGATATAATATGTCATAAGTGTGATATATTTCTAGTTATCTTCATTCAGAAGATGCTCATCTAATGATACAAAATTCTAGTTATGTTTGGGATACTATTGTGGTGGTGATGGGGACCTCCTGTTTTATGGTTATGTGGCACAAATTGGTGCTTCTAGTCTGTATCAAAATTTGGCTTAATAATGATGATGTGTAAATGTATAAAATCTATTTGTCTAGTGGTTCTTAGTTAGATTTTGAAGAAGTTAGTTTGTTTTTTCTACTATTCTAATACTTTCTCAGATATCTTTTATGATGTGGATTACTTTCCTAGTCCTATTTACTTTGGAAATATGGAAGTATGATCATGTTAACTATCTTGATTCTATGTTAGTGATCCAACACTAGTTTTAGGTTTGGAGCTAATTTCTACATGCGGTAACATGTAGAGTTTGGAAAAGTTTATTGAATACTTTTGGAAGGTATGCCAACTATGTGCAGATCTCCATACATATTATTTTCCTTTTGGTTATGAATTTTGTTTAAGGTTTTTGACCAACCTTGTGCCCACATGTTATACCCTTTGATTTTGGACTCACCTATTGTGTGATCTAGATAGTATAAATGAAATATCTTGATGAACATTTCGTGTGGTACGGGGATAGGTTATATATGATGTTGTGCTTAAGAGAAAAGTGTGAAGGAAAAAGTGCTATAGAGTGATTTTGAGGTTTGAATGTTTAATAGTGGAGAGATGAAGACATGTTCAAATGCATTCACTTTGAAGTGTAATCTAGCATACCAAATGTTTTTTTTTATCTATTCAATTTTTCTTCTATAGTTAGATCATATTGCACTTTTGTCTCTAGAGAAGTGATCTTTAGATTGAAGGTGATCTTTTTTATCTTACTCTATAGGCAGTGAACCTTAGTTACAAATTTTGAGTATTGAGATCTCTATAAGTGATCCTAATACTTTTTACTCAAAGGTCTATACAATATTATGAGATATCTCTCACCATGGTTATTCCCACTTTGGGTTTTCCACAAGAATTATACTGATCTTGTGTATATGATTTTTTCTTTAGTTTATTTCTTTCATACATAATGATGTCAATGAATTAAATAAACAAGTTGATAATTTGGATCAAGGATTAATATTTTTTTTAGTGGATTCTGATTCACCCTCGCCCTCTTACCATTGAGGTGTGTCCAACACCTATCATTGTAATAAAGTAGTTTGTCTATCTTAAAAGTAAAATTTTATTATTTGGTCTTGGAGTGTGAGAGTAGGTTATGGTTCATCCTCATCATCCATGCTCAAATGTAGATTATTATAAATAGAAACTTTATGTAGATGCAAGGTTGAGACACCATTTTTCAAAAAATATTATATAACTATTACTATTGGTTATATTATCATTTCATTTCTCTCTAGTTTCTCTTTGGTAGTTCAGTTTTTGTTTCCATTTTTTCTTCAATTTATCAATACAATTATCCTCTTATATATTTTGTTAATCTCTCAAATATAAAAAATGATAATATTTATCTTCATTCTTCATAATACTCTTCTTCTTTTTCTCTACTAATAAAAATAATATATGTTAAATTTTCTTTCTCTAAGTTTTTCACTTTTGGTAAAAATCAAACCTCTCTTATCTTTCTCTTCCCCTACCAATAAGTCACATGCAATTTACTTCCAAATTTTCCCTCAGTCTACCTCACTAGAGAAATCTAAGACATTGCAAGAGAAAATGAAGAGTGGCATATTTTTTTCAAACTAATTTTAGTTATTACTTCCAAACTCTTTGCAACTAACCCCAAATAGATTTCTCATACCAGCTCTATAAAATATCAAAACCTGAAAGTTAGTTTAATATTTAGAAATAAAAAATTTACTTCTTTAAAATCTAACAGAATTATTATTGTTGGAAAGTTGACTCCCAACGAGTATATGACTTATTTTGTGTTTTCATTATGGCAACAAAGTCATATGAAGCTTTGACAACAAACTTAGTAGTGAAAATTGACTTAGTATAGAAGACAATACAAAACAAAGATACACAGATGATTAGAGCACCAATGCACATGCGTATGGACAATTTAGACTAAACTCCTTCAGAAATAAGGTCTATGATATGTTTTTATGCTTACCCTACACACACATAGTATGGAATGTCAATATGGATAAGTTACAGAAAGAACAAGTACACTAGTAGTTGAGAATACAGAGTATGGAGCCGACTTCCAGTTTTTGATTAGTGTGTAATCTTTTGTTATGTAAAGGCTAATCGCCTATTGTAGTAAGTTTGTAACCATGTATTAAAAATTATTGTAAACAGACTTAATCCAATTTGTTTGGAAGTGTTGTGTATGTTGTTTTTGGGCCGACTAAGGTCTTGTTTATAGTCACATCTATTCAGGAATAAATATATATATATGGGATGAAAAGATATATTTGAAGTGTCAAAGAAATATATAGAGTAGAGAAGTGAAAATATGTTAGCATGAGATAGATATGTTAAAGAAGATAAGAGCATAAGCGCATAACCAGAACTGATCAGACATCTGTGTCATATACAACAGTTCAATTTTGGATATAGTGCATATCTATTCTCAGGAGGTTGTAGCCTTCTTTCTCATTGAGTAGTGAGCTCTTAGACAGTGAGTCCTCACCCCTAACAGGGTTGTTTGTAAAAGACTCCTAATAGGGTTAGGCCTTTAACCATGTCATTGTACTTGCATTGTAAATGCTGCTCCTAACAGTGCAAAGGAACTTTAATAGGTTCATTATACTAGTGCAATATTTGTGGGTACTAATTCCCACTGGGGTTTTCCTCTAATCAAGGTTTCCCCATAATCATATTATGTGTTATGGGATCTTTTCTTAAGCTTGAAGTGATATATAATTTATTTATGTTTAAAGTTGCTGAAATAGAATAATTAGTTAAACACTGATTCACCCCCCCCTCTCAGTGTTTCCAACAATTGGTATCAGAGCTCTGGTCCTCTGAAAGAAAGTTTAACCACTTGAGGAGATCATGGATTCAGTAGAAGAAAAACATCTGAAAAAGAATCTTGAAGCAGCCCTTGAAGATCTAGACAGATCTGAGAAAGAAAATGAGGAACTTAAACTAAAAGTTGATGGCTCAAAAATGCTTATCAAAAAGTTAAGAAAAGATTTGAAAGATTGCTCTACCTATGATTTGGGGAAAATGGTCAAGAAAATGAATGAAGAAAACTTATCTTTAAAGGATAAGATAGAAGAATTGAATGATCAGTTAACTGATAGCCTAACAACTATTGAAGAGAAGAACAAAGAAAATAAACAGTTAGATGAAAAAATCATGCAAGCCAATATGAAAATCTCAGAATTGGAAAACATCAAGAATAAGATTGAATCTGAATTATCAGGAGCAAAAGAAAAAATTGATAAAATTCACACAAGTTGTAATTTAATTCAATCACATATTTATGCACAAAAGCTAAAAGGTGAGACCACCATTATGGGATATAGTATAGCTCAAATTGAGATCAATTCATTAAAAGAAAGAAAGGAAGCTCAAACATAATCTATAAAATAAAAGAAAATTGAGAATCATGAAGAGACTAATGCAGAGCACAAGGTAGTCAACCATACTTGCTATGCCTGTAACAAACATTGTCACTTGGCAAGAGATTGTAAGGATATAAGACCCTTCAATGGTTACTGTTACTCCTATAAAAGGTTTGGTCATAGGGCTATTCATTGCAGTACAAATCAAAGAAATTAGTCACAACTGAACCAAAGGAATCAGACTCAATACAATCAGTGAAACCAACCTAAAAGAAACTTACAGAACATTACATGTCAGATATGTAATTACAATGGACACACAGCCAATCAATGCAACATGATGAATAAAAACATTAGACCTCCTATCATTTTTCACTCATGTGGAAAAGCTGGACACATCTCAAGGTTTTTCAGGTCAAGAACACAAGGAAAAGAGAATCTTAAAAGGTCTCTATTTGAAGAATCAGGAGAAGTTAAGTTTGTGGAAGCTAAAACTAACTTAGATAAAATATGAGTTCAAGTAAAGAAGGATAATGAAGAGAACAAGGTAGTAGATGCATCCCCAATGGATGCACCTTCTACTTCTGGATAGTTGACCCTCATGGTCTAAGGGGGATCTATTCTAGCTCTGAACCCTTGCGTGGCTGGTATAATCACCTCCGAGTATGTGCCTTTGGATTCATATCAGTGATAAAAAAGAATGCAGTATACATTCACGCATTATCTATACTTCATTCTGAATAAAGTTTGAAAGTCTTAGTAAAATCACTTACAACATTAAATGCAGAAAAAATTTATATAAATCAGTGGATTGATTGATTATTCTCATTGTTGTCATCTAAGATCAAAAATTTTCAAAGCAAAGAAGCATTAAGCATCAAAAGCAATCAAAGGTATCAATTTGATCAGTTGGTAAATAGATTTCAAGTTGAAATGAAACCATAGCAGTCGCGTCATTTCAATTTACTATGAAACCTTACTTAATCAAGCTGCAAGTAAGTATGACATCTCTAGTTGTATTTGACATTGCTGAAAGGAAGAGATTTGTCTTTAAGAAGCATCCATTCAAGTCTATATTAGATGATGTTGAAGGAGCATTTTCTAAGACTCCGCTTGGAGTCGTGCATGTGGAAGATATTTGCGCGTACATCTACTGCAAGAAGGAAATAGTTGGAGACAACAACATAGCTACTCTTATGGGTTCAATGATGAAACCCGACTACTCATTCAAGGATAAATACATGCATCTCACTGATAACCCTATCTTTGAGTATTCCAATGCGCACGAGTTCTATGAGCTAGAATGGGTGAAGATATTACTGAGGAGGATACATGATGACCTATATTGGATTGGTGAGGTTCTTGTTTGCATCACTACAGACCTAATCCATGAAATGACTGGACTTCCTAAGATTGGACCAATTCTTCCTACTGGCAAGGATGTTAAGAATAAGGTCAAGTTTTCTTATCTAGAAGTGATAGGCATGACATGACTGTCGATCCTATTAAGGAGAATGACATCAAACTACTCACTATGATACTTGGATACAAGTTTCAATAGACAAGTAGACTGAATAGTGTTTCCGCAGCAATAATTCTACCAGCAATAAGGATAGTGAAAGATAACACTCAATAAAATCTTTGTGAACTATTGCATGCACAACTGATTGAGAACATCAAGGCTATTAAGCATGACAAGAGAAAGATATTCAGGTTTGGCTCTTTGATCATCTACCTATACTTCCAAATTGTTGGTAAATTTGCAAATCTTTACCTAGATAGGAGTAAACCTACTATGTCTCAGATATCACTAAAAGCTACATCAAAGAGTAGTGAAAAAGATACTATGGACATGGATATCAAAAAATTCAGGATCAAGATGCAGAAGAGGTTCAGGATACTTGAGAAGATAGTTGAGAAATACAAAGACACCATATGATTCATGGTGGAAACTAACTGTACTTGCATGGAGGCAGTTGAGCCTAGAACAAAATGGATTCACCCTCTCAGTTATGAAGTTGAAGAACATATTTTGGAAGGTTATGCACAAGTCCTCCTATATGCGCCCAAGGATCCCAATGAACCTAGATGGGGTACTTACAGAGAAAAGACAAATCAAGTTGATTCTATCTTATACAGTACTGACAACAAAAGATAGGCATCAAGGATTACCTCAAATATATTAAAATTTCATGGTGTTACACAAGAAGACCTAGACAGAGCTAGGGAAGCTAAGATAGCCAAAGAACTTGAAAAAACTCCCATTGAAATAAAAATAGAAAATTCTGATAATATGCCTAAGAAGAAGAAGAAATCAAATGTAGACACATCTGCGCCATCAACCACCATTGATCTAGAACCTTCTCCACCTTCTGTACCCAGCAAGATGACTAGAAGGAAGAAGAAAGTTCCTACAAGTCATCCATCCTCAAGAACAACAAGGAGCAAGGTACCCCTCCTAAGGTAGGATTTAGACCTAGTCTAACTGTTCTAAAGAACAAAATTGTTAATGAAGGAAGACTAGAATCTCTCAAGAGTGTATATGACAAATATCAAGAGATAGACAAATCATAAATTCATTCTATGATCATCTCTCACATGATTAAGTTCAAAAGGACAGTATTGGAACTCAAAACAGTCATACCAAACAAGGTATGGAACATACTTGATGTTTTAAGGAGGCAAGCAATTGAAGAGGATATGAGGATAAGAGAAGAAACATTGGATAATCTTCTTCCAGTATGTTCGCATGATGAGAAAGCCATTCTGTTGGATTTAGTAAAGCCGCACCTAAGAACAAAAATAAGAGATCTCTACATCATGAATAAGGAGTATGATCTGGTTGGTGAAGAGACTCAGAAAGCTTATGAGCAGGTATTTCTGGATAGACATATGTATCCTTCAACAACGCCTACAACAAAGGTAACTCCAGTTCCTCCCAAATAGGTTACAAAACCACTAATTCAGAATGCACCTAAGATAGGTCCATAGGTTTCAACGCCCTCAGTTTCAATAGCCTTTGATACAGTAAAATATTCAGGAGATACTATAGTGATTGATGATATCAAAATATCCATGACTGCCTCTGACAATGATATGGACAAAGTTGAAAAATCATTTGTAAGCACTAAGGAGACAAATGAGGTGTACACTGATGACACATCTTTACAACAAGATGAAGTTCCCTCTAAAAATTCAATAGACTTGAATAAAGAGGAAGATAATCAAAATAATGAGACACTAGTCATGGAGCTTCCAGTAAAAAATGAATGCATGGATACTAGTCAGAATACTATATTCACACCATCCATTAAACCATCTACTTCATTGTTGTCAAGCTTAACTCCTGACTAAACAAGTCTGGATGCATGGGCAAAAGAAGACTTGATCAAGATAATGTCCTAGCCATGGAAAAGCCAAAGAGAAACAAGTTATGAGAAACCCTCTCTTTTTGGAATCATTGAACATTATGAATGACCTAGTGCCCGCGGACAAGAAACTAGCTAAAATTCAGTCAGTTGATGATGTAGATAGCATCCTAACAAGCTTCAAAGCACATTTTACAAGTTTAGTAGACTCAACTACTAGAATTGCAGAAGATGAGTATAAAAAGGAAAGATTGAATGAACTGGTAAAGAATTTTTCCTTACATTTAAAGTCATTAAAGATTCGTCAGTCTATGTTAAAAGAGTTGGCATCAAAAGGTAGAAATATTATAGCAAATTGCAAGGATAGAGGCAAACTCACCTTTGAACATATAAAAAAGATAGAAGAGGCAGATATCTTGGTTGATAACATAAGACACTTAGTTGAAACATCATCCCAAGAGATAAATATCTGCAACAATATCTATCAAGGTCAGATAGACAAGATAGAAAAAGCTAAAATGGAGATCAGTAAGATAAGGATCAGGCAAACTCAGTTGAGAAACACACTTGCGCCCTCCTTAGTAGTTCTAGATGAGAACATTAAACAGATTGATGCAACCATTTCTACTTATGATCAAGGACCCAACATAGATTTGAAAAAGATGGAAAAGCTCACATATGCCTTATGCACCCATTTACAAACAATTGATGCACTAAAGGCATTTTGGCAGCAAGAGATGAAGAATCTATAGATAGTCTATCCAGATGTATAAATGGAGTAAGTATCTAGAGACTTACAATTTTGACACCTTTGTCATTAATTTCAAAGAGGGAGTAATTTATGTATGAGGAATAGTGTATATATATAGTATATGTTAAGAGAAGAGAATATACAGTTTTTGGTGTTAGTCAATTTTGAGTAACTTGGCCACATTCCTTTGTTGCCATTAATGAAAAAAGGGGAGATTATTGGAAAGTTGAATCCCAAGGAGTATATGACTTATTTTGTGTTGTCATTATGGCAACAAATTCATATGAAGTTTTGACAACAAACTTAGAAGTGAAAATTGACTAAGTATAGAAGACAATACAGAACAGAGATACACAGATGATCAGAGCACCAACGCACGTGTGTACAGCCAATTCAGACTAAGTTCCTTTAGACATAAGGTCTATGATATGTTTTTATGCTTACCCTACACACACATAGTATGAAATGTCAGTATGGATAAGTTACAGAAAGAACAAGTACACTAGCAGTTTAGATTATAGAGTATGGAGCCGACTTCAGGTTTTTGATTAGCATGTAAGCTTTTTTTATGTAAAGGCTAAGTGCCTATTGTATTAATTTTGTAACCATGTATTAAACATTATTGTAAACACGCTTAAGCCAATTTTTTTGGAAGCATTGTGTATGTTGTTTTTGGGCCGACTAAGGTCTTGTTTATAGTTGCGTCTATTTAGGCATAAACATATATATATGCAATGAAAAGATATATTTGAAGTGTCGAAGAAATATACAGAGTAGAGTAGTGAAAAGATGTCAGCATGAGATAGAGCCCTTAAAGAAGATAAGAGCATAAGCGCATAACTGAAACTGATCAGACGTCTGTGTCATATACAATAGTTCACTTTTGGATATAGTGCATATCTATTCTCAAGAGGTTGTAGCATTTTTTCTCATTGAGCAGTGAGCTCTTGGATAGTGAGTCCTCACCTCTAATAGGGTTGTTTGTAAAAGAATCCTAACAGGGTCAGGCCTTTAACTAGGTCATTGTACTTGCATTGTAAAGACTGCTCCTAACAGGGCAAAGGATCTTTAATAGGTTCATTATACTAGTGCAATATTTATGGTTACTAATTCCCACCTGGCTTTTCCTCTAATCAAGGTTTCCCCGTAATCATATTATGTGTTATGCGATCTTGTGTTAAGCTTCAAGTGATATATAATTGATTTATGTTTAAATTTGCTGAAATAGAATAATTAGTTAAACACTGATTCACCCCCCCCCTCTTAGTGTTTCCAACAATTATTTCATAAAAATATTGAATACATAAAAAAATATACATAGGAACACAAAAGAAAAAAGGCTTCAAAATGCATGGTATATGAAAATATTTTAATCTTGACTAAACCCTAAGAAATTCTTATCCATTTGCAATCAAGACGACAACAAAAATGACCTTAACACTTATACAAAATCTTGACCAATTGATATTCGTAAAATATGGAACAGGATTGGGATAAACCTTAACAAAATATGTTATAGATGACTAATTAACAAAGGACATAACATTAAAACAAGTGGTATGTATGTAAATAAGTTCTTGGTACATAGTATAAAACACCTTTCTTTCAACTTGTGATTATCTCCTTGACATTTCTCTACATCCTTAATTGGAAGAGGGAACTAAATCTTGTAATTTATTCACCTCATTACAACAACAATGTAGTTATTCTAGTTAGCTACAAACATATGTGTAAATATAATTGATAACCATCTCTTATAAATCAAAAAAATCTTAATATCCATCATGGAATCTCATTAACTATTTATAATTATTCATGCATATCGTTGGTCTATTGAGTATTTTAATAATGATAATAGTTGAACATTAACTTTCACATTTTTTACCATTCAAACTTTGTTTTTAAATTTCCATTCACAGAACTAAATGAAGGAACAATGATAACATTAATAACAATTTATATTAAAAAAATATACATTAAAAAAATCACATTTTTAGAAATTTTATTTAAATTTAATAATTTAAATAAATTGAAATATTTATTTAGTAATTTTTTAAAAAGGTGTAATAGTTTTAGGATCATATGTCAGAGAATCAACTAAAGAATATGACTGAAATTTCTTTGATAGGCAGTGGTGGAGAGTTTTGTCCTCTATTTTTTTTTAAGGAAACTATGAATCTCTAGAGGTGATAAAATTATACACCGCTCAATATAATAGTGTTGTAAAGAGAACAAATACTATTTTGATGGATAAATTAGGAAGCATGGTTAGTGGTGATAATATAACGCCCCATAAGTTTTAAGAAAAAAATAATCAACAGATCTTCTACATCAACTCCTATCAATAAAATCCTAAGGAGGTTGGTAATGAAATACGACTCCATACTTGGGTGTTATGAATGTACACGAATGCACCAAGTTAGAAGATATTTTTGCTAGAATTAAAAATTGATGTGCATGCATCTTAATTAGTTAGACTAAAGGTGTGAAAGTATATGTTTCTTGAAAATCTTGACATTGAGAAGATAATTTACAGTCACAATGTACCACTTAGAGAAATCTAATATTCTCCTAACCTTTACAAACAAAGAGATGAACATAAAAAATTTGTATAATCTTATGGGCCAAATAAAAATAAAATAATATTTGAGAATGAACTTGACGTTCAAGAGGTACCTTTAGAGGGAGGTGATCTAGATGAGGATTTATAGGAGGAAGAAGGACAAGTTATAGTTTTCTTTTAAGAAGTTTTATTGGCAAAGGAAATATATAAATTGCACATGTCACTTGATTTTTTTTACATAAAATTATGACTATAAAACAATAGAAATAGTTGATTTGAAAGAGGGGAAGTCCTAGAGAAAAATTATGTATGAGAAGAGTATAACTTTGGAGAACAACATGTCTCAAGATTTGATTTAGTTAGATAGGTGAACTTAGACTATTGTTGAACTCTTTATAGAACTATAATTTTCATATGGTGATCTCGTGACCCTAGATCAATATTGTAGAACAAGAATATGATATGTGACCTACAAATATGATTTAGATCAAAATTGTTAAGTTCTCTAATCTTGGTCATAATCTCTATTTTCTATTGGTGCTTAAGAATTAAAAATAATTAGAAATACCTTGGGGAGATTATTGAATTGTGAGTGATAGATTACCCTCATTTAACTCCCTTGGAAAACATTTACCTAGATGATAATAAATGATAGATGTCATTTAGGATGCAAAATCTAATGCAATAATTATTGGATTTAGTGCACTAAGTTGAATCATTCATATTGAACGCTCCTTGATGTTCTAGGATGTTAACTAATTATTTGATGTGAATTAATGCTGAATTGAATGTTTGTAAATAACAAGACACAATGAATCATCACATAAATATGTACCAAGTTGACTCCTAACATCTATGACAAAAGGGTGGAATTTGATCTTTTATATTTTAGGTCAGGTCTACACCATCTGCAATCACTCTACATTACAGAATTGGCCTAGGTGAGTGGAGTGTAGTTTTCAAGATATAGATCACACATACGATTAAGATTAATACTGTTGTGAATGTAGAAGAGTTGATACAAATAAGATCCAATAAATGAAATCATATAACATCCTTTTTACCTCAAACTTACTAGTAATTTTCCAAGATCAAAGATTCCAATTGCGTACAATTTTGATACTGGGATGATTACCACAAAATATCCCAACAAGATATTTCCCAACCAAATTTCTTACTTGTCAATGACATAGTTAGGAATTAGGAGCTCTAAAATATCTTTCAGCCTTACCACATAAGGCTTGTTGAAGCTAGAAAAAAGCATCCCTAACAACCATATTTGACCCAGTAGCACTAGGTTTCTTATAGAACTTAGGGGTAATAAAAACATTGAAAGAGGTAGGTTGCATCTCATCATCATGAGAAAAATCAACAACAAAAGTGACACAATCAGCATGAGGAATAACCAAAAAAAGAGGAGAGGGAAAATGGTCCTCAACTCTGTCAGAAAAAACCTCATCCCCATCATTAATGTTCAAAATAGGAGCACAAATAGGGCCCTCATCAGGTGAAGCCCCATCCCCTTCACTAATGTTTAAAGCAGAATGTGTTTCACCATCATGAGGAGACACCACCACAAAAGAAGAAAAATTAGAATGAGGAAACACCAAAGAAATACCCACAACATGCAATGAATCCAAACCAAGAAGAGAGGGAGTAGAAATAGGGTCATCTCCATCCTTCTCACTAATATTCAGAATAAAAGATTGATCAGAACCTGTAGGGACATCAAAACTTAGATTAAGATACATGTGATATTCAGATTTGAACAAATTTGAGAGTCAACAACTCCACTGAGAATAGGAGAAAAAATATTCTTAGAAGTCCCATGACTAGAGAAACCTCTATCAAAATCCCCTTGAATAGAAAAGCTACCAAAAGGGGAAGAAAATGGAACATGACTAACTTGAACATTAGCCACCAAATTTGAAGATTTCACAGTCAAAAATGCTCTACGAAGACCAAATACAAAGGGGGATGAGGGTGAAGAATCCCCAAAAAACCTATCCTATTGAGTCTTTTAGCCTCATTCCTCTACCAAATCACTTTCAGTTTCCATCTCATCCTCAAATTCATCATCCATATTTGAGCCATTATCCATTCAAGAAAGCAACTAAGAAGCCATAATAATATAAAGGAGTTCATATTCTTCATCATTTGAGTCACCATCATCTTTGTCTGCAATACCTCTTGAAACAAAGACATTCACACTAGTCCCTCTGGATAGCATTTTTGGTGTCCTAGCCATCATCCTCTCTCGAGATCTCGCTCTTGTTAACATCTATACAGGGGAAAACGGTGAGAAAAATGCTAAGGTAGAGATCACTCACCAAATTCCTTTTTGTGTGTGGGTAGGGGGCCTATATATTTGGTAAATAGAAAACCCTAGCCTCTTTGCATCAAAGATTGATTAGCACAACCCAAGATGAAGGGTGAAAATGCAAAACCTAGATGCAAAGGGAGGAGGGTAAGAGCTATTTATGCTATTAAGGAATTAATGGAGTTGACTAATTGATTAATGAACAAGTATAGATCTAAAAAGTAACTAAGGATGATTGATACAATGATAGATCTGAAAGTAAATGCAATATTGGAGAAGGATTTGTGCACCTAGAAATGACTTAGGAGGTTATATTCCTTGAAACTGCAATTTATTGTCACAGAGATGTCAGAGACTAAAACTGTTCTGGATCTGGGACCCTGACACCTCTAACTTCTTACTATGAAAATATGAGACTTCCAGGAACAAGTAGACTTTTAAGTTACAAGTTGAGATTCGACTACACCCCTTTATTTTCAATTGTGTACTTTTTGATTCCGATCTCTGAGATAACCCCAAAAATGCCCAAATATAGTTTTGCAGATCTCGAGGCCTATTCTTGCACACAAAAAAGGGAAATTGTTTGTGGAAACAGGTTTACCTTAGTCAAGCCCTGATTTAGGAATTAAACTTTAAATTGATATGAAAATGCAAATCAGAAAAGGAAAGGAAGGTAAATGTTTGATTCACCTTGTGTAAAACCCTCATGAACATATATAGAAATCACACAAATTCATGAAGACACTTGCATTTGAACTTGGAATGAAGATGTAGGAAGATCAAGGATGTCCTTACCAATGTATGAGATCCAAAATCACCATCTCTAGATCATGAATGTAGTTATGCCACTTGAGAAGCTCTCTACTTGGCCATCATGGCAGAGAAATCTTGCATCAAAGGAAGGAGATTGAATTTCTTGAATGAATCTATAAAGAAGACTTCAATACCTTAGATGGATGCCTTTCCTTCACCACTTGAATGCTTGAACGCTTGAATGCTTATTATTACATAATATTGGCATATTTTCTTGATCATATAATTATGGTTCTTAATGTATGTTTCAAAATGAGCAGATATAGGAATTCTTTTATAGTCATTTTGAGATTCAAATACAGGCAGGTCGACATAGAGAGGAAATGGGAAAGACATAGGAAGAAGGGTCCCAACATCAGACCCCGGGCCCAATATTGAAAAACCCAAAGTGGGTGAAGTTGAAGTTTGATTTCACCCTTGGGGGTGATATCAAACTTTGACTATATCCATAGGTAAAAATTCCTAGGACAAGGTGGAGACCCATCGGGAGATGTGAAAAAGGAGCTGGAAAAAAAGACAAGTGGGCATAAATGACAGTCAGATTGTAAAATCACCAAAATGGGATCAATTGGTCCTAAAAGACATCCAATTATGGGTGCTAACTTTTTAAGATGATACAGTTAGCCCCCACTCTAGTGCGAGTGTGAGATAAAACCATGCTCATGATAAAGTATATCCGATGTAGAGGCATAATCTCATCAAGGCTAAGGAATAAGAAAACATCAAACCCCTAAGCGACTTAAGTTTGTATCGAATCCAAAACCAAGATAAGAGAGAGAGAGAGAGAGAGAGAGAGAGAGAGAGCTATCCATAACAAGAGTAATTTATCTTCAGGTCTCAGAAAGTGTTCTAGCTAAGGATGGAGGGGAAAGGGTGGGTGATTTAGCTAGGGTTGAAATAACCCACTATTTCCTCTACCTCCCAACCAATGAAAAAAAAATTGCTATTACAGAAAATGGAGTCGCTCCTCTCCTTAGATTTGATCTTGGGACCGACATGATTTGAGGTAGCCAATGATCTGGCTGTGTGTTGTAAATGGTTTCTCTGTCATTATAGAGCATGAGCACAACATATTTGTCTGCAGAGAAACTGCAAAGAAGCCACCAAGAGTTGTAGATTCTGGCAGTAGTTGTAAGGGAGCAATTCCATAGAAATTAGATGTCATTTCTTGTTGGCTATGTATATCTTAATGGTGAGTTATCTTGTACTTATTAAATAACATGATACCTTTAGCATAACTCTTTATTTAAATTTTGAAATTTAAATTATAAAATTTAAATAAAAATTTAATAAATAATTATTCTATAGTACTAAAATTTTAATAAGAAAAATAATTATAAATCAAATCTAATATATTTTTATTACTATTTGTAATTTCAAGAAAAGACATAAAAATTAAGATAAATAAAACAAAATCAAAATGTATCATAATGCAAATACTAATAAAAATTAAAATTAAAAAAATTAAGATTAAATAATAAATTTATTATGTTAATAAATACTTATATAATTTTTTTTTCACTTTTTAAAATTGAAATTTTAAAAAATATATACCTAAAAATAGAATTATTATATTATTAATAATATTAATATTAAGTTAAACACTAGTTCAATCCTATGGGGAGAGTGAAGACATAGTGTAGAGGGAGAAAATGCTCCTTCAAATCTGATTGATGCCACGTGGTTCCATGTCTTTTATAAGGAGTAAGAAAGACAAGAAATATAGTTCATTTTGAAAAGGAGAAAGTTATTCAAAAAGTGGACCCTATGCTTAGCCATCGTGTACAATAGACTCATCACTATTTGGTGACAAAACCTTGCATTTCAACTTTGTACTCAGGCCCATCATATTTCTCTTGTAGGGTTTCCTGTATTTTGATAAAAATTATTCGTGCAATGTTTCAATTATCCTCTAAAATGCTATTATTTTGTCATAGCATAAGACCTTTGTACATCTTCTTGTGGGGTTCTTGTTCTTGTTCTTGTCTGAGGGATTTGGACCAATGTAATTCATGGCATGGTGGATAAATCGAGCCTATTTATACAATCTATCAAGCACTGATATAATTCATGTGGAGAAAATCACAACAAGAATCGTCAGACATCGAGATGATCTATTGGTGTGATATGTTGAGTAGATCCAGGAATAATGAGTTGCACCAAATTCATCTCCTCCAACCACAGTAACTCCATGGGAGCGCACAAACTGGAATTCCTGGCCATGTTGCAGGCTCTTGGATATGCCACTTCAAAATCTAGTGCAACCTGCAACGCTTCTACTTCTGCTTTCTTCTAATAATAACCATTAACATTTACCAATGACGATAATGATTCGATCTGATATCTCATCTGTTCTTTTCTTTTTTTTTGTGCATCTTTAAAAAGGTAAAAAATCAGTGAAATATTAAAAATAGATTAAAAAAATTGGCAAAAAAATGAATGGCAATGATGTAACCAATGGTCGTCCATGCCTTTTTAACACTCTGAACCATCGATTTCAAAAAATGTTTCCCACTTTTGTATCAAAGAAACTGGGTATTTGTTGTTTTGGTAGTTTTTAGCGTGAGACGGGTTTTGGGTCCGCCATACACGAGCAACCTCACACATAAAGCCTATCGGCTAATAAATTGAATTTTTATTAAATGATCAATATTTTAATTTAATTTTATTATATTTTCACACTATAAGCCACAATAGTGTAAGGAAACTTGAAGCCCCTTGCAGATAGTTCTATTTCTCATCGAAATTCATTTTCTAATGGGAAAATGCTATCGATGGGATGGTAGTTTCTTGCCTTATGCATATTATTTGATGGGTTTATGTGCATTTATGAAAGTAAGTCTAGTTTTTGATAGTTTGCAATGAAATAATTTGTAGAACAGAAAAATATAAATATAAATATATTACAAATACTTGATAATAATATATTATTTTGAAGGGATACTTCTGATAAGAAGATAATATTCAATATGTTGATAATAAAGAACTTTTATTTTCTATGTATACCCTACTTATTATGCATTCAATATGCCCAAGACCAACTTGGATACCTAAATACTAAACCTAAGGCAGCCTAATGATCTAAATAAGAATATATAAATAATTATATAACTTAATTAAGAATCAATGTAGTCACAAAATGACTACTCAAAATCTTATACACGCTATAGGATCAAGGGAAAAGCATGTCCTGATCTTCAATGTTGAATAACTATGGATTTTTTGCATAAAATATTCATCATCATTATCTTCTTCATATTTTTTGATCAAAGGAAAACAGGTTTTGAAGGGACTAGAAACCCTATACAAGAAGATTTTGAGGGGGATCTAGAACCCTTGCTACAAAAGATTCAATCATTACACACCAACAACCAACAACCAACAACGAAACAACAACTAATCAAAAAGTAAAACAACTAATCAGAAAAGACATACAAAGCACAAGTTGTAACAACCACAAGACAAAGCCTTACACCAAGGATTTTACAAGGCACCCTATGTTAACATATTGTTCGTTCGTGTTTAACTATGCATATATTATATATATATATATATATA
>MU223464.1:703865-735382 GCA_018584345.1 Thuja plicata
ATAATGAATAGTCACTTCATTTAGTATCAACAGCCACATCTCTCTATAATGAATAGTCACAACTATTCATTATAGATTCTATATATAAATACAAATATATTTTTGTAGAATCAATCAATCACCAAGGCAATTGCATTCTACTACATATTAGTTTATACATTATCTTCAGATCTACATTTCTTAACACCCTAAACCTTAGGCAAGAAGAAAAGAATTGGTTTTACCAGGCACCCATAACCATGCATGTGGTTTAGATAGGCTCCCCCAACCTTTATAATCAACTTCAAAAAAATGTGCATTGAAGCACTAGCCAAAATAATTATGGGTTTTCATATGGAACCCAAAACCATCATAGGGTTTTGGTAGGCTCTCCAAACCATTACAAGAAACCTCAAGAGTTTGCTCAATGCACTAGCTAGGATAACATTGGTTTCTAGCATAAAACCCAAAACCAAGATGGGGTTTTACAAGGATGCCCAAATAGGCAATGTGGGTTTTGACCTGACACCCAAAATAATTGAACACAAAATAGTACAAAATATTGATCATCATACAACTAGTTGAAATTGTGGGGTTTTGTTCAAGGCTCCCCAAAATTTATCATCATGGGGTTTTGAAAGGCACCCCAAACTTGCATGGGGTTTTGACAAGCTCCCCTAACCAAAACAAGTAGCTTCAAAAGAATAAATAAAAATAAAAATAGAGGGTTTTGAGAGGCTCTCTCAACCATAGGACTAAGTTTAAAGATGGCACCGAAAACCAAAAAGTTACTAGAAGATATAGCTTTCCACCTACAATTCCAAAAACCTCCAACATGAATCCACTCTACCTCAATAGGATAAAAACCCACCTTCAAAGGGAAAGAGGAGAAAGAAAAATCTAGAGATGAAGGACAACCTCTGTCCCACCACAAGATCAAGAAACCATGGACAAGTAAAATCTGCAAAGAACTACTTTCAGTCTCTCCCACAAGGAAAACCTTCACCTCAATAGGAGACTCCACCTCAATATGAAAAATATGAGACAAAAGTAGTAAAGAGAGATCAACCTTAATAGATGATGTGAGATACCTCTCCATCTCCATAGGAGAAGGCTCCACCTCCATAGGAGTCCACAAGGGAAGGAAAGAAGAACCGAAAACAATAGACTCAAAAAATAAAACCAAATAAGAATAGGCTCCAAAAGGGGTCACCAAAAACCCAAAATGAGAAAAAACATGCTCCAAAGAATAAATATTAAAAGAAGGAGAGAATCGAGAAACATTCCACAAAAGAGGGCCCAAAAAGGAACAAATAGACAAAAATCTCCACGCCCACAAGAACCCTCTAGCCAAACTACCAAGAAAAGGGTACCACTGATCACCAAACAAAGAACAACAGGGGCCAAAAAATCTTATATAAAAGAAACCATCAGCCACATCGTGCAATGCGATCAAGAAGAGCTCCAACCAACATGGCAACATAATAGGCCAAACCAGGCCAAAGCATGGGAAAAATACCATGCTCAAAAAAGTAATCTTGTACTATAAAGAACCATCCCCAAACACCAAAATAAACCCACAAGAGGCCATCAAACACCAATAAAAGGGGCCCAAGACTAGAAAGACCCCAACCCAAGAGGAAGCCAGTTGCTCTGATCTACATGAGGTCCAAGACTAAAGATGAAAAAGCCTAGAAGAAAAAGGCACCAAGTGCAAAGGCCAATACCAAAAATGACATAACCTAGATGACATTCAAGCAGCTCCAGTTTGGCACCGCCACAAAGCCACCAACCATGAAGATAGAAGGGAGAAAAAATTGCACAATGAGCACTGAGAAAAACCTAATGCATTCTAAGAAAACAACATCTCTAAGCACAAAACCCAACTCCCCCCATCTTGAAACAAAATGACATCCACAAATAAAAACACTTCTAAGAACAACCACGCTAGAGTCTGAGCAACCAAAACCCCAAAAATGCAAAAATCCCCAACAACAACATTGATGCCATCTTCAATATTATCTTCATCTTCTTCTTCACCAAAAAATAACCCTGAAGCTCCCGTACAATTTATATGAACATGAAGATTCAAACCATCTCTCCCCCTCAGTCTTCCGCCCATCGCCTCTACATTTTCACTTCAAGATATTATCTTCTTCATATTGTTATTTTTATTTTTCACTTTGTTTTTTAGTTTCTTTTTTCTTCTTTTACTTCCCGCGTGGCATCTTAAATCAACAAATCCTTTCATTGAATGAGATACTTGATTATTTTTCTAGTCGGCATCTCCCTTGTTCCTTTTGGAAAAATTAAATTTGGATGTAAGGTAATTTTACCTTAGATCTAATTTGGCGATAACCTAATCTAAGATCAAGTATTGTAAATAATATAGCTGCATTCAATTCATTTAGTAAGTCATTAGTAATTGGAATAAAAAATATACTTTGATGATGTACTTTTTGAGCTCTCTATAGTTTGGAAATGTGCCAAATGACATACTTCTAACACACTATTACCAAGAGATGATTAAATGATCTAGCTATGCTTGATGACACTTGCCTCTAGTATCTCTTGAAATTTTTTCTTAATCTCACTTTTTTTAATGCATGAGTACCCATAGGTCTTCATGTTGGGTGGTTTCTTATTAGTACTAATTAAATGGTATGAACTTGGTCCCTTTTAGAAGGAATTCCTTTAGGCATATCTTCAAAAATCATTGAGTGACGATAAAAAATTTATTGTAGATCTAGCTAGGTAGGATTTTTTGACTAATACGTTGATAATAAAAATAATTGGGATACAAGTCCATTAAACAGTATATTAATAGTCTTTTGAACTTAACAAGAGCTTGTCATATATTAGGAATTTGAACAAAAATGCCTTAGTTGGTCCATACTACCTTATCAATGAAATATCATGAATAATTTTTGGAATTTACTTTTCTCAATGGTTCCTAATACATCAAGCCACTCCACTTGTAACAATATATCTTTTTCACCTACAAAAACAATAGATATTGGGAAATCAATTCAGACCATGAGAAATTTTATATACTATTATATTTTTTTTAATCTATAGAAATGATCCTATTTACAATTTGGACCAAAAATTATAGAGTGGGATAATATAAAATAATATTGAGTAGAAAACTGCATTTGTGTGTTCTTTTCGAATCTATGAATATGGTTCCTCTCTTTCTTTAGGAAACCCACCACCTTGAGAGTTTTTGGAGCACTAACTCCAAAAATTACTTTATATGAAATGGTAAGTTATCCTCTGATTCCTCATTTAACTCATTAAAACCTTTTAATATTAGATTCTCTTCTTCTTCCTCACTTGGCCCTTAAATATGGAAAAACTTATTTTCAACACCTCTATTGGCTCACATATATATGTTGTCACAGCTAAAAAATAATATTTTTTCTCTCTTCCCTTAAATTTTTTGTGGAGTCAATCTAGTAGGTCGAGGAATTGAATATGTTTGAGAGATTTTCTCTCTTAATTATATAAACCCTTACCTTCTATTGGAATAAAAAGTTTCTACTATGTGTCTTTTCATTACTATTTCTTATAACATAGAATATAAATGGAACATGCATACCTCATATATGGTGTTGGCTTGTAATCCCCTGGAATAAATCTATAAATTTTTCATTTGTAAAAAATTCTCCACTCATACAGAGAAAATTTAAGATTGATGAATATAATTCTTGATTGTACTTGTTTTCTACAATTTGATAAGTTAATTCAAGCAACTATTTGTAAGATTCTCACCATGTAATATGTTAAGATTATATCCTAGGACAAAAATTATCCAACCACATATTCCTTCTTTTTGTTCTCTTTAGATAGCCAATGACACCAAATAATTTGATCACAGTTCAAGAATAAGGATTCTATTGTAGTTTTTTATTTAAAGTAACCATTGTTTAAATTAAATAATGGCTCCATTTGGAAAGAAAGCCAATAGGATATTTGTAATGAAACTTTTTTATATCAATTATGGTGGAGATTAGATGAATTAGTTGAATTAGATGTGGAAACAAAGTTACTGGTGGGTTCTTTAGAAGAGATTGAAGTCATTGTGGGTTCCACCACGTCTTCCTCTTTATTCTTTGATTATAAAGGATTTATGTTATTTTACTACATAATGAAATGTGTATTTAATCTAATGACCCCCAATAATCCTCTAAGAGTACTTCTTTGGGCGTAGGAGTATCTTCCTTAGGGGATGGTTTATAAATTTGAACTAAATAATGAATTCAAGAATGCAAGGGATATTTGTATCCTACCTCAAATTGAAAAGATCTATGAAAGTTTTTATCACCTTCCAGGGTATATATCTTTTTGTTGTATATGAACTTGAGGTTAAAATGAAGATTTTAAGGGACCACTTACATAGAAAAAATCCAAGGTCTATCTAGAAGAAGGTTATAGAAGAGTTTATTGGGCATGATCTTGACAAGTTTAGGTAAAATGTTAGGACCTATCTTAATAGATAAATGGATTGTACCTTAGGGTTGTCTACCAAAATTTTCAGAGAGAGAGATAGAGAGAGAGAGAGAGAGAGAGAGAGAGAGAGAGAGAGAGAGAGAGAGTTGATTTGATGCAACAATTTTACACTACACACATTTAAACCTGATCAAGTATCAACTAAAGTGCAAGGCCCAACCTTTATCATAGATCTCCACACTCATAGTAGGGTTTCTATTGCAAATATTCTGAGACACTAAGTATCCATATTGTCAAATTACTTTGTTATAATGGCATATTTGTGGATATTTTGTTTGGGTTAATGATATTTTATATTAATCTTTCTAAAAATTGATGATTAATTTAGATGATGCTATATTTATTCATTTGTGAATATGTGATTGACTAATTTAATGGTCTTGGTTAATTAAATATTATGCTAGCATGTTATGTGTTCAAAATCATTACCTCTATAGATATAAATGATATAATTAATAAATGAATGTCATGAAACGTGTACTAGAATATTTTTTTGTAATTTGGTTAAAATTAATTTTGGCTATAAATTCCATTTTTTTACTAATATGTGCTTGAGAGTGTAGGGCACCTATAGCCAATTGGATTGGGAAGACTATACGGTGACATGTGTGTAAACCCGCTAATCTAATCTATCCTAATTGGAGTAGCTAAGATATTTTTTATGTTTTAACTTTTGTGATGTGTAAATTATTATGTAAATTTAATTGTGTCCTTGTGTTGGGATGTAAATGTTATGTACAATCTTGTGTTTACGCTATGATGTGTAAGTCAAGTTTTCCAATGTGGCAGTTTAAATGTCATTCTTATGTTTAATGCTTCTCTAACTTTAGGGAAGTTTTAATAGATATTTTAAATAATTTTATGTATCATCTAAAATCCTAGGTCCTAGAACTATGGGTTAGGACTCCTTAGGAACCCTCATTACTTTTTTTAAGCAAATTTCAATCCCTTTTCCATCCCCTTTTTCAGAAGTGAAAAATTTCAATGATTGGTCAAATTTAGAGCTATAGGCATGTGTGTTATTATCATCTTAAACTTTAGAAAAATTTTAAGTGACCATAATGAAAAAGGTTGATTACAACACCCAAGAACACCATTGCGAAATCTTACTAAGTTGCATACTTAGAAGGGTCATAATATGAAACCGTTTCTTGTCATGAAAAATAGCTTGGTAGGAATAATCATATGTTACAAGTGTGCATGTGTAATTTAAGATCCCAAGAATCAGATTTTACAAGTCTTAAGAGTACCAAGTTTATGGGTTCTAGAAAATATCCGATGTCTTCATATTGATAAATTTTCCAAAGTAGCCCACTTTGAAGATTAATATTTCAAAAATGGATTCATGCCAAATAATTGGCGCTTGAAATTGTACTAATACTATCATGATCCATTTTCCATTTTAGAGACTCAAAATCCATTTTGGTATTTTTACAAACCTAAAGTAAATAAAATTTATAGAAATGTGTTGTTTGCACATTGTTGAGTTTGTTAGGGATTTACTCTATATTGATTTATAACTAAAAACACATTAATTTTCAAAAGAAATGTATTGGTTCTCATGATTTTCTTGATGTCCATGTACTCCCATTATTATTTATAAAAACCGAAGACTTAATTTGGTAATTTTTCAAGGCGAGAAGCAAACAAATTTTTAAAAGTTTTGATATATGCAGGTACTTGAAAGTATCAAAATTGTTAATTTTTTACCTTAAATATTTGTTAGGATAAATAGAGTTATGATATTTTATTTGTCACAGATTCTCATTGATCCTTAATGAACTCCCCCGCCCAATGGAACATCTTAAAGTTGGGTTTGGTATTTTTCCAAGACACTAAACTGGTGAGGTTTAGATGAGTTTTAACATGTCTAGTTTCTAGAACACCTAAGTGACCAACTTTGGCCATTAAAATATTACAACTCAGATTACTTCATGTTTATTTTTTGAGGCTCCGGGATATAGTTTTTCAGGCTCCAAGATAATGTTTGGTTATTTTTTGAAGGAAATTCCAGAGGCTACCTAGCTTGTTTTGGTCATAGTACATATAGGTCAAAATTCAAATTTAAATAAAAACTCACTTCATATTTTTTCCACATATGCATGCAAAAGTGTTTTCAAGTCAATTCCAAGGTCAAGTTGTTTCATAAAAATAAAATTATCCAAGTCCACAAGGGGACTTGGCTTGCCTCATGACATTGCGCAATCTCATTTCAAATTTGATCTCAAATATTTTATTATTTAAATAATTATGTAATTTAAGCAATACTACTCATAATATATATGTATTTACAGTCATGTTGGAATTTCATTTTATTTTCTAGAATTTGAGAGAAAAAGAGTTTTTTAAATCATGAGGTGATTTATATATGTAAGTTATAGCCTTTGTGAAGGTAAACCAGAGGTAAAATATGGAACTTCATAAATCACAAGCGAAGACGTAGAGGTGGTGTAGACGGCAACTGAAGAGCTGCAACTCTGAAGGAAAAAAAAAAAACAACAAATATGATTAGAAAAATAGTTAAAACTACTGAATTTTTTTAAAAAATGACAATAAAACTAAAAAAAATTTGAAAACATCATCACCTGAAGGAATTTGGGCTCTAACAAAATGGGGTAAAGCTCTAGAGCGGGATTGCGCTACCAGAAAATGACAATAAAAGTGTCAAAAAAAATTATATAGTTTTCGAAATGGGGTCACGTATGAAACGTCACCCCATTCTGGAACGAGGTAGCATTCCAAACATCACCCTGTTTCGAGTGTGACCCCATTTAGCCTCAGGATCTCGTCTCTTACGGGGTGATGATTTGAATTAAGGCTCGGGGTCTCGAAGCAAAATGTCACCCCTCTTTTTAAAAATGTCACCCTATTTCTTGAAGTACGATTTCAAGAAAATGACTAAGTTAAAAAGTCCCACCTCAAGTGGACTCATCTTCTTGCACACACCCATAAGAAGATATGCAACAAAGATGGAACACTGAAAGATGAACATAAGCATATAGAAGTAAAAAGGCTCACCAATGGCCTAATATTCCCGAAGGTCTTCAAAATTGAGTGGATTTAGTTAGTACTAAGCCTAATGCACAACCATAAGCTTTGGTTGGATGAATTGAAGATGATAACCTGAGATGTTATCCATGCGGTCACCAGTTACCCTGTAATCGAGAAAGTAAAAGCACTGAAGCATCCACCTAAGGCCGAGACTGAGAAGATGACATGAGCCAAATGGGATGGTAGATGATTAAAATTTTCCACCATAATCGATGATGAGATGAAATTTGGTGCACGTGTTTTAGGCTACAAATTCTTCCAAGACAGAGGATTGAACAACATTGCATCTGGTGCAGTGGACACAGTGTATAAGATTGTGAAGAAAGGAACACAATTGGACTTATCCAAACTACTACTGAATCAGTTAAAAGATAATCGAAAGACTATCAGGAATGGGAAGTCAAACACATGTCAGTTTGGCTCACTTATAATGTGTATTTTCTTCTACTTTCAAGAAACATTCCCATCGGTAGGAGATGTGAAATGGGATAGCACAAAACTAGTCACCATGTAGATCAGTGAACATATAGCCTCACTGGGAGAAATTTTTTAAAAGGTCTTGGATGAATACTTTAATGTATTCAAAGATGGAATGCAAAAGAGGGTAAGGATCCCCAAGCAACTCATTGAGAAATATAAAGATGAAATATTTTTTATGGTTGATACAGATCATACATATATCAAGCCTTCTGTACCAAGGATAGTATGGCTTCAACCATTAGAGTATGAGATAAACACTGATATTGCATCTAAGGCAATTGATGCCTTGATTAATGAACCACTGGATAAGAAACAACCCAAGTTTGGAACATATGAGGAGGCCAAGACAAGAATAAAATCTGGCCTGGTTGTTAAGAAAATTGTCAAGAAAAGGGTATGTGCACGATCATGGTATGCCAAACTAGGCCTTAAGTGGCAATGAAAATTCAGAAAATCAGGGTTAGGAAAGTTGATGTAAAAATTTGGACAAGTTATCAATCTTATATAAAAATGTGTAAAAAGAGAATCTGTAGAAAATTGAATCTAGTTTCTAAGCTACTATCCCTTCTTTAAAAAAAAATTCTATATGGTGAAATTTCAAATTTCAATGCAGTAGTATGAAAATGTTAGCAAAAAGATAAGAAGTAGGTGTATGTCTGGCCACCTTAAACACAATCAAATGATAATATTTTTTTACAATATTCTAGATATAATTAGTAGACTCATGTTCAGATGTGATGCATATTGTTTTGTAATTTTTTTCCATGTAAATAATTAATTATGATTTTTCTACTACAAATTTCCCAGAATATAAAAAATCCCGAGTCTAACCACCTTAACTTAGTCTAAACTTCATCAAATTGATTTTTTTTTAAGTTTTTAATTATAGTAGGAAAAGAATAGAATGTGACTCATGTATTGGATTTCAAAATTTTTATATCATTTAAAAGTTATAGCTATTTTTCAACCAGTTTATCAATCAGGACTAAAAATATAAGAAGTAGGTGTATGCCTGACCACCTTAAACACAATCAAATGATAATTTTTTTACTAGATTATAGATATAAGTATAAGATTAATGTCCAGATGTGACACATATCCTTTTGCAATTGTTTCCAAGTAAATAATTAATTATGATTTTTCTTCTACAACTTTTTCAGAATATAAAAATTCTCGTGTCTGACCGCCTTAACTTAGTCTAAACTTCATCAAATTGAAATGTTTTAGTTTTTTTATTGTAGTAGGTGAAGCATAGAATGTGACACATGTTTCATATTTAAAAAATAATATACCATTTGAAAGTTATAGTTTTTTTCAATCAGTCTACCGATCAGGACTTCTTTTTCACATCACCACTTTTTGGCATACCATGATCCTGCACATACCCAAAAATGACAAGATGGTAAAGAACCTCAAGAAAATACTGGCGGCAACTAAGGAAGAAACTGAGAAGGAAGAGGAGATTGCAAAGGAGGAAGAAATTGAAGGACAGCTACCTATCGGTGAAACCAAAGAAAAGGATGACTCCAAGGCTACTTAGTCAAATTCACCACCTCCTCCACCAACTAAAAAGCCAAGGACAACAGCTGCTTCTAGAACAAGAAGCCAAACATCTAAGGATTCAATTCCTTCACCTTTGAAGAAAGGAAAGGTTAGAACATACAAGAGGAAAGCTGCCACACCGAAGAGAGGTCTAAACAAAAGAGGAAGGAAGATCATTAGAACTTGAGAAGATATTCAAGATACCGAGCAAGATGAAGCTATAGAGGCATAAAATGTCAAGGTAAAAGCTCCAAAATCTATTGATGACATTTGTAAATCTATTGCAAATTCAGGATCTATTACTGATTCTAAGATAAGAAGATAGCTGAAATTAGATCCAGAAGACCAGAACAAAGTTGAAGATGCCATCATAGAAAAAATTTACAAGTTTAAAAATGTACTGATTCAGTTTGAAGGCAATAATGTACCGAGGGAACTATTAGAAAAACTATACTCCAGATGGACATTTTCTTTGAAGAATGAAAAGGAAATAAGAAAAAGAGTACTTGTTACTCTCATGTCTCCTAAATCCAAGAAGGTAGAAATAGATGAGATGATGGAGAAATACAAAAAGGAGTTCTCACCGAAGTTGAGAGCATATAAATTTCTTGAAGGAAAGCTTATAGAGCTTGAATAGGATAGCCATAAGAAATGGTGTAAAATTCTAAACAGACCTACTAAGGAAGAAATCCCCGATAAAGATTTTGGGAAGGAAACTCAAGAACAGATCTTAACAAAAGATACAAAAGATGACACATCTATTGAGTTAGACAAGGAAGAGAATGATACAACCAGCAACAAGAATGTAGATGTTGTAGATGAATCATGGCCAGACACCACAAATGAAAACATTGTGGATAACAATATCATTGACATTACCGATGACCCAGCAGAGGAAATTAATAAAGATGAAAATGTCAATATTGCAAAGGAAACAACTGATGAGAAGGACACAATAGTTGATACTGCACATGTGAACATACCAGGAAAATGCCAATATTGATACAAGCTATCAATATTTTGCAAGAATCAAACAAGTCACCTGAAAAGGGTACTACCAAGGATGCAGGGGAAGAAGAAAATAAAGACAACACTGATGGTCAGAAAGACATCGGAGCCACTCAAACAGTAACCAATACTGATAAGGTTACAGGAGGAGATTCAAAACAAAAGGATGCAGACACAACAGAGAAGAATGCAAAAACAAAGAATTATAAAGCTAAGGACACTGATAAAGGAGGTAAACCTAAAGATGACACTCTTGAGGAAACTGAAAAAGGTTCTACCAACAATGTGAAGGTGAATGTGGAGACATCTATAGACACCCGACAAGATGAAACTGACACTCAACAACAAAAAGAAGCACAACAAGTTACTTCATCAAGAACAACTGAGAAAGCTGAGAAATTGGTAATGGTTCTACATTCAAGTGCTACACAAAAGAAGAAGAAGAAATCTAAGAAGAATAAGTTGGAAGTCACCCTGGAAGAAATTATTGAAATACCAAAATGTGACCCAACTACACTTGATTTTGAAGCATTACAAGAATATGGTGAAATATGCCAAGAAAGGCATTACATGAGAAGCTGAAGAAAGAGCACCGAGACTCAATGGTACTGGAAACAACTAGGGACATCTTGCACCAGATTGTACCGGATGTTGATATTGATCAAACCAAGCTAATTCTTGATCAATTAGCCACTCTCACCGAAGCAATAACAAATCAAAATATTGATGTAAAGAAGGCAATTGAGGAGAGAAAAGGGAAGAAGTACTAGCAGAAGCTCATTGAGAACATCAGCCATGAAGTGACAGTCAACAAGGTAAAGCTATCAAAATTCATTACTGAATTGGATCTAATTATAACTGAAGCTATAACCTTGATTCTAAAACTGAGCACATTAGACAAGTTCACTAAAGAGAATAGTGACAATAAAGCAAAGTTAGATACAGATCTAGCTAAGAGTGCTAGTAGCTTAACCACCGATGGAGACAATGTAATTAAGTTGCATTATGAAAAGATCATTGAGATCAAATGGTTAAGGAAGGAACTATGGGAAGCAGAAACACACTTCAAGGAAGAAGTCACCAAGCTCCAAGCTCAACTTCTACCAAATCTAACACTGTTCAAACAACACATCAGTTCAGCATGACAACTGATAGCAACTCTTGAGATATCTGTAGTAGACAACATCTATGACATGCACTCCAAGATAACACTTGAGCACATGGCTCTGGAGAACTTAAAATAACAATGTGAGAAAATTATGGAAGACATGAAGTCTTCACACTCCCACATTTTTTATAAGCTCTAAGGTATAGACCTTTGCCCTTAATATAAAAAAAGGGGGAAAATGATATGTATTCAGATGGGCAAATGGAAAATATGTATATGTATATTCATATGGGGAAAATGATATGTACAGATAGGCAGACACTATACAGTACTACCGATAGTAATGATATACCGGCATATACATAGGGGGAGTCATTAAATGACTAAGGATTATATATGTTGTATATACTTAACATTTTGTTAGTATTTTGCACATATCAGTTTTTGATACTAATGTCAAAGGGGGATATTGATGAAATTAATTTTCCATTAGTATGTAAACAACACTTTTAGTAAGCATACACTAAAAGACAGAACAAAGACAAAACCAAAAATCAGATATAAAAGAGATCACCGAAATGACTACGTACAAAGAGAACCGATGACACAACTTTGTGTGTACACCAAAATTCCAAAGTAGAAAGATATAGAGGAAACTGACAGAGGAACTTGATGTGAGAGATAAAGTGAAAATTGATGAGACAATTAAAGTGCAACCAATAGAAAAAAACTGAAAGACAGTCAAGCATAATTGACCATCAGGAACCGAGAGTCAGTTGTAGCCCGCAAAAAGTGGATCTGACTTCCACATCAGATAAAGAAAGCTTATTATATTTATAGTATTTTGATTTGTTTTAAATCCATTTCTTTAGGGATAAGAAACATGAATGTAAGTGCTTTAATCGGTCTAACTGATTTAAAACACATAGACTAGGAGATCTAGGTACAAGTTGTAAACTTGATCTTAGAGTTAACATTATTTTTCTTGAAACTTGATTATGTCAATCCATCTTATAAATAGATGAAAAAATCATTCATTAAAAAGGATGTGAATATAGAGGAGATGATGAATGCAGCCTACGAGCACATCTATGGATCAGATTGAAAGTTTCAAGAACTAGAACATCAAAAGGTGAATTTGGTTAGCAAGAACCAAGAACAGAGGCTACCGAGAATAAGAGGTATTACTCAATCACATTATGTGATAATCTCATTTATGTAAACTTAAATAGATCTGTATCAGCAATAGGATATTTCATTTACCAGGTCAATTTGTAATTTGCTATCATTCTAACAAGTGGAGAAAAGTGTAAAAATCCTTTCAAATGGATTTAATAGTCCAACTATAAATTGCTTAACCGAGTGCACACTTAATGGTGTTGCTAAAGCTCTTAGCCGAGTAGAATTTAATAGCTATCCACAGATACTCTTAACCAAGTAGATCATCAGAAGTGATCAAATTGTAAGCCTTAACCGGCCCCTTCAAATCTATAGATAGTGAAGATTTTGTGGGTGCCATCCCCACCGCAGTTTTTACTTCCTAACAGGAGTTTTCTATGATATCATATCTTGTGTTATGTGTCAATTACTTTCATGAATGTTTCTATGAATTTTCACATGTATGTTAATATTATGAATTGATATAACTCACATCAAGATAGTATAGATCAGGTTGAATGGATATACAATTGATTACAAAGGTTAATTGATTAAAGGATATAAAATTTTTTAGAGGTACTGATTCACCCCTCCCCTCTTAGTACACACTTCTCATTAATTCCAACAATAGTGGTAGGTTATACCTAGAAAATGTTTCATTGAAAATATTATAGAAAATTTCAAGAAGATGCAATCAACAAGCTTAGGAATGAAATACACATCCTTTTCTAATGTCCTCCTTGCCTATGTTGAATTGATAGATTGAGAATAGGGTATAAAAACCCACTAAAACATCATGGATGATCTAACAATAGTGTGTCCCACTTTTCAAGATGAAGGAAATCCATCTTTCCAAATATTTTATTAATTTTACGACCTTCGCTCGAAGTCCCCTATTCGCACAAAGGGGTTAATAGAATTCACTGGAACTACCTTATGTAGGGGTGTTTGCGTGAAGACCCCCCTTCGTGTGAACTACCCCATATAAGGTAGTTCGCTCAAACATCCCCTTCAAGAGAAGACATTGTTGACCGGTTTTTTTTAATATATTTTTGGCTACTCATTTCATTTTCACAATTCACTATTGGAGATCTTATGGACCCTGGGCTTAGAGCGAACTAGTGATGTACAATACAACATCAATGTTGGAAGTTTTAAATGGGAAAGCAAGATACTGAGAGGGGGGATCAGTATCTATAAAAAATTTACACTTATGAAACAAACTGATTCAACATGTATACATAAACATCAACTACAATACTGTAATAGATCTAACTACTAATCACATCCATGATAAACACATAACAAAAAGATTAGGTAACCCAAAAACCCTTGAAAGGTAAAACTAGGGTGGGGATGACACCCACAAATCCTCACTACTGCAGTAACAAAGTATGCCTATTAGGGATACAATGTTTTGATCACTTTTGATGATCTACCATGTGAGGGGTCTACCCTGTTAAGAGGTTATAGATTTATTTAATCTACTTTGATTAAAGGATTTAAACTTACAGCTAAGTAAGCAATCTGTTAGGAGATTTACAAAAGTGTGTTAGGACTACTCTGTTAAGATATTTACCCTGATTCACTTGCTAGAATGTATTAGTACCTAATCCTTTGGTGTGCACTTAAAATTATGATGTTGGATCTCCTCTTTCCAATTCTTAACTGATCTCAAAATATGATATAACTCTTTTTTGTCCTTCATTTCTCTCTTCGGTCACTCTGCCTAGTCTATGCTTCTGATTTACAAAACTCTGCTTCTTTTGCATACACACCCAATCTCTTCTCTTTGCATCCGCATCCTTGATTAGGGTTTTGTATCTTTCCTTATATAGATAATTGATGCAGCTTCCATATCAAGACCAACGATCTAGATTCATCACCTTTTCTGCTTAAGCATTCCTATTTTTGTATTGGTTACATTGCTTGCATAGGGATTAATGATCTCAACCATAGTGCGTAATTCACTCCATTAAATATCTTTAACGATCATTAAATCATACCTATAAGTTGGCCAAAATAGTTTACCTAAGTGTTTGTGCCATTCCAAACACATATATCAAAACTGTCTTGCTCAACATATCCATATGTTGTCACTCGACACTAACTGTTCTATGCAACTCGATATTCATTCTACTCGGAAACTACTGAGTACTCAGCGACCATTGACTTGTTCGACAGTTACTACTGCTCGGTCTCAAGCTTAGTAAGATGACCCGGTTGCAGTGATGACTGACCAACCTTCCTTGTTAAAGACTAAGTGTGTGACACTAATAGACAACATAACTTGGATATCAACAATCTCCCCCTTTGACATTAGTGTCAAAAACACTGTCATGAATTTTTTAGTACCTTAACAAAATAGTACTCAAGTATTCCAGTACTTCCTCTAAGATTATGAATCGGTCTTCATAAAGACTTCAATACATAGACATCATATGTACATAAATTTTGACATACTCAAGATTTCAAAAATGAGCATTCAAAACTAACAAAACTGTATGTCATACCTTTTTGATCATATATATTTTCAGCTATTTCCCTTTTTCTTCATCTATTTGCCCCTTGTGTTTGTCACTCTTCATTGCTGGGGGTGTAGGGAGTAGAGAGTACTTATCCAAAAATGGTTTTTGGAGCTGTAGAATCATTGCCAATGCATTGTCCCAAATAGATCTCACAGACTCCAAAACTTGTAGTTTAACTTCTAGCTAAGCAGCTAGATCAACCAAACTTTCTGCAATATTGAGAGGAGGATCTCTTTGTACTAATTCCTTTTTAGCTGTCAATTATCTCTGCAAGACCTCCAAATGAGGTATCCACATTGTTTGAATAGAGATCAATTTTCCCCTTATGCTACCATCATTAGCCATTAGCTCAGCTAGTCTACCTTGGGCATGAGTCAACCTGGTAATTTTGAATGGAGTTGGAACTTGCATCCATGCTCAATGAATGTCCCATTGACTTTAAATCTAACTGAAGCTTCTCAATAAGATATTGATTCTCCTAGATCAAAAAGTACAACTTGTTTCACATAAAGCTCTATTGCAACTTTCTCAAGAACTTTGGTCTCAAACTTCCTCTCAGACCATTGCATGAGCTTCTCATTAGCTTCAATATCATCATTGTTCACCTTTTGAACAATATGAACCAATTGATGTGAAATAGGTGTTTTCTCATTTACATCTTGTAAATCAAATGCATCAACAAAGATATCCTTTATATCATGTAATGCCTAATTCTGTTTATGTTCTCTTTTTAACTTCTCTTGTTTTCTCTTCCTTTTCAATAAATCCCATAGAATTAGCACTTTCTCATATGACAAGTTATCAGTATCTCATTTTGGAGTCACTATAACTTCATCTAGTGTCACTTCTGTGCTAGGAGACTTGTCCTTCTTCTTGTGTGACTTTTTCTTCTTTGTATCCGGTGTCCTGATACTTGGTTTCTTCCCTCCTTGCAATGTAATGGTGTCACCATCAATTGAAACATAATCCTTTTGAGTAATAATTACTTTCTATTCAGGTGTATCAATGATCTTAGTTTTATTGAGTGCAAGAGGTGTGACATTCAGTAGCTGTACTAGTGCTTGAATAAACTCTTGCTCCTTAGGCTCATGTGTCTCCTCAGTTTCTTTAGGTTTAGTCTCCTTTGTTCCTCCTTCATGAGGTCTTGAGACATCTATTGCAGACTTATCTGCTTGCTCTTCCATGCTCTCATCTCCTTCTGCGTTAATTTCAAAGTTAGCCTGGGTAGGTGAATTTAGAATGGTGATTGTTGGCTTACCCTACTCCTCGACATTTAAACCTTATGTATCATAAATTGTGATTGTGATGGAGTTATCAAGTGTAGAATCCACAGTTGATGCATCGTCAACCTTCTTCCTTTTTTCTTCCTTAATATTATCTGGCTCATCAATGTCTTCTTTATTTTTAAGCTATATTTGTCCAGATGTTCCTTCATCTTTGTCTGCATTCTTGTCAACTATCAGTCCAAAATTTGTCTTCTAGATTAATATTCTCTATTGAGCAACTCCTTCAACATCCTTCCTTAATATAGAATATACTCTCAATTTAGGAATAAAATTGTTCCGATATTGTTCCATGAATTTTGTTCTTTGAGTCCATGTCAAATCACGCATTAGTTGGGATGATGTGCCTTCTCTTATCTACCTTTAAGTCTTAAGGAAAAACTAAAATTCATTAGGGACAAGATTCCCAATTTCTAATGGTGTCATCTTGTATGATCCCAAAATTTATATCATTGCATCGTTTATCTTTTCCTTATCCTCTGTACTTAACTGCTCAAATTTAATGAATTTAAATCCTGACAAACCTATGAAACTTCTGATATTATGGAAAATCTCATCCATATTTGTAAGATGCTTGTGTGTAGCTACCTTGAATTTTCTGATATCATCTATGTCTGTCATCTCCTCATCTTCATCATCTTTTCCCAATACATATCTTCTTCTTAGTTTCTTCTTAGGGTGACTCGACTCAACCTTAATTTGAACTTGTTTTCTTTTCCCAGAGCTCTCCCCTTCAGATTTCCTTATTAATATTTTCTTTTGTGGCTTGGATTTTGTTGCAATTGTAGATGCCATTGTTCTTGGTCTGGTTGTTCCAGAAGGAGTATACTCCTACTTTGAGCTTTCCTTTCTAGTTGGCCCGACAATCATTTTTCCTTTACCCTTCTTTTGTGCAACCACTTCTTCATTTTCACTTTCTTCTGAATCACTAGATTGGTCCTCACCATGACCTTGTGTGATCTGAAATGGTGCTTTCTCCTCTTCTTCTTCTTGACCTAACATTTTCTCAATATTTTTAACTATCTTCTTTCTTTCTCTCTCCATGGTTGCAGCCTTTAAGCCCATGGTTATCTTAGATTTTTCTTCTTCATACCTCCCAAATATCTTATCCTTTTTATCAATTTCTTCTGAGAGTAAAGATGTGATTATTGCAGATGTTTCATCAATATTTACTTCATAGGGCAATGACCTCAACCATGCTACCCTCTATACTACAGCTTGTACATATATAAAATCAGTATCAAGAAGGAAACATACATCATCATATATTGTTTCTCTACTAATGATACGTGGATTCTTCTCCTTATCCTCATTTTCTTCTTGAATTCAATAAAGTAATTTCCCATAATATTATCAAAGTTATCTCCTGATTGCTGAATAAAATCATTTATCTATAGTGTCACTGGTCGGTCCTAACTCCAGAAAACATCTCCTAAGGCAGGAAAAGTATTTTGAACATAGAAAAATATATAGAATATTAGGGATCTGAACTTACACATTGAGCTCTTTGCCTTCCTAATTGATGATAAATTCTCTTCCAATTGAGTCATTTGCAGCTCGACAAGATCATATGTGTGATCCTTCTTGACTATCTTCCATGCCTGGTCTACTGGAATATCGAGAATACTATCCAATCTTCTCGATTGATGAAATTTGTGTGCAATAACTCTCACTACAAAGTTGATTTCAGGATCTGTGACTGTAGAGATTGTCATACCTCGTGTGTTCCATTATACCATAGTGTTAGCTTTAATCAATTCCTTATTCTGACATCGTATAGTTCTCTTCCCTTGTACAATAGGGTATCCAGTAACTCGGTGGATGATTCCCTTTGTGATTCTTACTAGCCTATTCTCCAACCATAAACTCATATCGTGAACAGCGCTCAGAAGTATTCAAATACATTTAACTTTGAAATCACGAGGGAAGTCTAGGGCATGAACTAACCCTTTGTCGGTAATGTCACTACTACATAGAAGGTGGTTTTAAGACAATATCTGAGACAATTTTTAAGTAAATTGTCTTAACTTGAGACAAAACAAAAGTTGTGTTTTGTCTTAAATATTGTCTTTAAGTGAGTGTCTTAAACTATTGTCTTAAATAATTGTCTCATTGAGACAATAAAAAGCACAGTATTATTGTCTCATGGAGACAATTTTATTTTTGTCTTTATAAAGACAAATACATCTTTAATCTCACTAATTGTCTTTATTTAGACAAAAAATATTTTCATTGGAAATAATCACTTTTGTCTCTATAATACTAACAATTCATATTAGGGTATGATGGAATCGAATCATCATTCTCCTACTTGTAAAGTAAGTGCTCTTCCATTGAGCTAGCACCCTTTAAAAAATAATACATAAAGGCGATAATGAAAACATTAAAAGACACAAAAATTACCAAACTTTCAACGTTTTATTGAAATTTATAATGTTGAGATATTTGATTTTGGAAGCAATTACATTGGAAACTTGACTTGTATCATCAAATTCAAGAAAGGCTACTATTAACATAAATGACATCTTCAGGACATACACGACAAGATGTGGAAAAAAGAAACTTCTCTTCACAATGAAATTAATAAAATGTTGACACAGAAAATTAAAATTCTTACAATGTAAGTGATCCACACAAGATATTATTCCTCCTAAATAGTTGAAAGAAAAATCAGCTTTCTTCAATCATTTCAAACCACATAGGCTGGCACTGGAAATGGTAGAATATAATCAATCCAATCAAGCAAAGATTTCTCCTTGAAACTAGTTGAAAGAAAAATTAATTTTCTTTAATTACCTCAAACCACATAGATTGGTATTGCAAATGATAGAATATATTCAGTCCAAACAAGATAATTAATTGTGCGCATAATATTGACATCAACAATACAAAAGCAAGCTCCATCATTCACATCTTTTTTTTGTATCTATTAAAAAAATTAGAGCAAAATTGAAAGGAATTTTTTGAGGACAAAATATGCAATGTGCAAGCACTGATAACCTGGCATTTAAATCCTAGGGAGAAAATCAATCACTAGAGATGTGATTCTAATTAGTATGACAATCCATATTTAGTTGTGCACTTTGATTAATAATAGTTTAGACAAATACACGTCGAAAAATGATCTAGAAACATAATCTGAGAAAAAGTCATGCAAGAATGGATTTTATGCATTATAAACAAGGGCTGCAGGGCAGCTAAGTTCCTGCCAAAATATGGAAGAATAAATTTGGTTTTGTCTGATTTGTTTCCAGAAATTAGCAGTGTATTTACATAAAGAGAACAATTGGATTGAACAGTTCAATCATTTCATTTCTTCACTAGCAAGTCACCGTTTTGTTCAATGTTGGCCAAGAGTAAAAGTCTTTATTTTATATGTACCCATCTTGAATCTATTGAAAATTAAAATGAAAACAGAATCTGCATAATCTTCAAACAACATAAATTATCTTTGACCCATGCATAAGTTATTATGAGCAAGGAATAAAAGATTTTGAACATTTGCCAATGCATTTTACACAATTTGCAAGGTACTTGTTGTGGTTTTAAGTTTGGTGCTTGTTCATGCTAGTAGGAGTTGATTTTGAGTTGTTATATGCCAGATAAATTTCATTGTCTGAGCTTCTATGTTTGAGGACACACAAACACAAACCGCTTAAATTACACTACAAACTTGAGCATATGAACCCTTGTTTTGAAGAGTGAAAATTCGAATCAATTCTAATATCTAAAATTTAAATGGATCAACCATATAAATAAATGAATTTAAGGTAAACTTGTCACAAATCCAAATATAGATGTTTTTTACTCCCAGACCCTGGTTCCCATTGGGAAGAACTTGAGCATCTCAGTGGTGGCTTGGGAAGCCAAAATCCTATTGAAACTCATTATCTGAATTTCAAACTTTTGAGTAACCTAAAAACAAATCCACTATAACTACAGTGAGAAATATTTGGCATTAAACTTTACATATATTATTTCTAAAAGACCGAATAAATTCAATGCCTAGGAATGAACAAAGCCTGGGCATCTAAATGTATTTTTTTGTAGGAAAATATCCAAGTTATTCACCCTCTGAGCTCTAAATTACTGTCAAACACAGGACCGATAATCAGCAGATAAAGCCAAGTTCGTATTCTCATTCAACTTGCTAATAATTTCCATTGAGTTAGCTAGCAAAATGTAAATCTTCATAGTAGATATTTTTGCAAACACAATACCATCCTTCTAGATTAAGTTATTCAAACTCTTAGAGTCGAGTTTTAGAGAAATAGGAAATTTCACACCATAATGAGATTTTTTTCAGAGCAGAGAACAGTCTCCTTTATTTTGTTAGTATCTACTTCAGTCAGATATGTTTTGGAAATTCCCTAATAGACATGTATACAACATATGAAAACATAGACAAGGTGTGAACTATTTGACAAATGCCTCAAAGAGATGCTTTCCCATGGTATGCAAAGATTGTAGATCCTATGCAAGAAGAAATGGTTAAGAAGGCATTTAAACTATTAAGCAAAGCAATGACAGATGTAGTGTCAAATTTCATGCCAATATATTTACTACCCATGCCAAAATGGGAACTTTGAAATAGGGTATAGACATTTACCAAAGCACAAAAGAGGATTTTTTAATTGCAACTACCTCCGTAGGCATAAATGGAAGCAAATACATGTCACGTGGGTTTTTTGATAGAACTGTGATTACAAGATATGAATTATTGAAATGATTTTAGAATCATCCAAACAAATCAAATGGAAAAAGTAACTTGAAATTCCTTGCCCATCTTGTGTTTCTTCTTCTTTGAAGCAGACATAGATAATAGGAAGAGACAGGGTCCACACAGAATAGAGGAGACCCTCCAGCTGCAACACTAGAAAAAAACTATGTTACCTCAGGTTTCTGGAACGGGGGGACATGGGGACAGGGAAACGGGTTTCTGAGATAGATTTCTTTTTTGAAATTTAAAATATTCATATAAAAACATGGATAACGCATGCTTATATAAATTATACAACCTTAACATATAATGTTTGTGTTGAATAATTTAACTTTAGAGCTCACATGAGAGTGGAAATCAAACAAATTGTCAAAATTGAAACATTAATTTTATGGGATAGCCAAGGGAAAGGTTTCTGGAAGTTTCCAAGTTTCCGGGATGTCCCAGAAATGGGCACGGGTCAATTTTTGCCAGAAATGCGTCCCCGGGTAACATAGGAAAAAATTACTTTGTAAGTGGAAATGAACAGTTGTGCAGGGGAAGACAAAGAGTTGAGAGGGATTGGAGGAGAATTAGCGCTGAGTTTGAATGGAAAAATGGTAATGGGGAAAAAGAATAGGGAGAGGGTGTGTGGTGAGAGGGCAGCTAGGTCAGTGTGTGAGTTGGTTGTGGAATAGAGTGTGAGGACAAATTCACAGCCCATGTGAGGGGTTTGAAAAGAGATAAAAGAAGAATGAGTAGAGTTTATGAACATTGAGAGGCCAATAAAAGGGTCAAGATTGTGAATTTAATCTTTTAGATTTGAAGCGAATGTAAATTTTCTTATTGTACAATCTAAAATTTTAATTTGGAGCATAGAGAATCTGTGAGGATGCTTTGTATTTTGAGTTTTGTGTTTGCAGCCAGAGGAGACTATCCTCCCTGCATCAAATAATGCCTATTAAAATGAAAGAATTTGTTTTGTGCGTGTAAGATGAGATTGAAAAATATAAAGTAATTTAAAAAGTCAATAAAAGATGCATATACACCACATCCTTACTGAAACATAATTACAATATTTATCTCTAAAACCTTGCCGATATTAATGAGCAGTTAATATCCAATGAAATGAGATTATTGTAACAATTTATGACATGATTCACAAATTTTTTCAAATCCCTGACATTGTTCTTTAGTCTAGATTTGTTGCCATGGAGAGATAAAGATCTTACAATATCTCTTCTTGGAGACCTCTACAAGAAAAGACAAGTCTCTTGACCAGATAGCTTGGCAACATCTTTGAAACATGTTCATTATAAGATTTCCTTATTTTGGCAGCCTGCTAAAATGGGGATTATGATATTAGGACAGAACAACATTTCTATATGCATGCAACAATAATTTTTTTATATAATCTCAACAACTAGCAAGGAAATGCTTCTAGAACAATTTTCACTAATTTTATTATAGCAAGGAAATGCAATTTTACACTTGCGGTGTGCATTTTCTGAAACAACTTCCTGGCATCAACATGAAACCCATTATGCATAAAACCTGCAACCATGACAGTCCATGAGACAACATTCACTGGGGACTTTTTTCAAACACTTTGATTGCATCATCTATCCTTCTACATTTGACATACATATCTATAAGAGAATTTCCCACAAATCGATCTGAATCAATTCCTTTCTTTCTAACAAAACAACACCAACAAAACTACTAAAATAAACAAGCACCAACAAAACCACTAAAATGAACGAAAAGAGATATTAGGAACCATCCAAAAGGGGACCCAAAAAGAATCCCCAACCAAATATAGAGAAAAAATAATATAGAGAAGAAAAATATATTGATTGTACAAACCTATAGAAATGCAAAGATCATGCTAACAAATCTAGACCTACAGAAGTGCGAACATAATGCTAAATACCTAAACCCAACATTAGAAAGAATATAGTATGAAACGTTGATCAAGCCAACTGTATTTCATTGTAGATGGGCCTCAAAAAATAATCATCGAGGTTGCATATCTCATTCATCTAATTAATCACAACCAAAGAGTCTAAAAAAAACTTTAAGTTTCTTAACACTATTTTTAGTCAAAAACATTAATAGTAACTTTAAAGCCAATATTTTAGCATCAATATTTGTGCCCCTGCCCAAACCAATTTAAACTTTAAAACACGCACTTTATTTAGGGAAATGACATCCCCGACAACACATACTAGTTTGTCACTACAATATGGCCCATCGAAAAAATCCCAAGCTCCACTTTTGTCAATCTTCGAGCAACAAAAATCTGGCTTTGGGGGTTCCCCTTAATAGTTTGTTTGTAAGCATCAAGAATGGGCATTGTCTGAACAAGACATTGAAAAGTTGATATATACATGTCTGAAAAAGTAAGAGCATCACAAGCCAACCATGTATTCTATGCAATGAGCAATGGGAGAGCTACAATTTTCTTAAAATTGAATTGTTTCACAATTTGTTCACACCTCCATCTATAGAGTTTCCTCCCCAAACCTCCCTATAACTAGAGACTGGATTGAATTATTTAAATACTACTGATTCAAATGGGAGTGGGAAGTTAGTTGATACAATCATAAAAGCATTTTATCATTTCTAGATAAAGTGAGTATCCTCAACGTGTTCAAAGAAGTTATTTTATATTGTCTTTAGATCACAAGTTTTTGCAATTTCTTTGTGATCCATAGTTCATTTTGATTGGAGGTAAAGGTTGCTTCACCTTTGTTCATTCTTGAGACAACAAAAATATTACTTGTACAATATTTGGTTTTTAGACGCTCTTTGAAGAAGATTTTTTCAGCCATAGCTATGTATATATACATATGACTGGTTTCACAATCATATCTGAGAAGATTTTGTCTTGGGCCTTCTTATGATTTGTATTTTATTGGATAAAATGGTTCTTGCATTGGACTTCTCATTTTGGTTTGTGGACTTCTTTTTTTCACTTCTAGAGAAAGAAAAATTGAACTAAGATATTAGAGAGCTCATTTGTAATCATTGATAATGCGATTCTAGAGTGCAAAGGAGCAAAAACATGTTTATTTTCTAAGGTAAAGCACAATTGTGTTAATGATTAAAAGGAAAGTAATGTAAAATTTCTTTAGAAGTCAAATAAATGGTAGCATACATAGGCAAACAAAATCAAATTTTCAGCCATAAATGGATTGAAGTAGTAAATTTTGACCCCAAAATGAGTAAGGATAAATAAAACAAACATTAGCATACAAACAATTGCCAAATAACTTAATAAATAATATAATACATGAAAACAACAATGGATAAAACTACATAACCAGTGCCTTCATTTAAGAGACAATAACATACTCAAAACACAAAAAAAAAATATGGCCATGTAAGAAGTCCAAAAAAATCACTTAAGCCAAGGCAAGTGACTTACCTCAAGATTCTACAAAAATTGGGTTGGTGTCAATGAAAAAAATGACAAGGTCTATAGAAAAAATATTACAAAACTTACCAGAGAACACTTTTTAAAATTTTTTAAACATGGGCTGAACCAGAACCAATCTTACTACAACTCTCCTTCAAAAGCAAAATGTAATCATCGATATCAATATGAACAACATGAATCTATTTTAATAATTCATGGGTTAAACTCTATAATTTATTTTCTCTCTACATCTCTATATATCTATGTTTATACATACATACACATACACATGCATAGACACACTAATAGAAGTACTTAAAATATATTATGTTAATTTCAGCTTATGTGGATTGCATGTACCATTACTGTAAGGTAAATTGGATCTTAGAGCAGTATCATGCACTTGAAAATTTTTTGAAATCATCTTAGGCACTTTAAAATTTTCTGAAATCAGCTTATTATATCTAGGAAATTCTGGTCATTCAAATCAATTGCATGTCCGTAAAATTAATCAATAAATTAATTTGGTTCATTCGTACTTTGGTGTTGGCACAATTTCTAATATATCTGGGAGAGCTTCAGAAACTACCAAGAAGCTTGATTATTTTCCAAATAAACAAGGCCTTGTGTGTTTCACTGGAAATTCATGAATTGTTGAGTTAGATGTTATCATAGTAGGCACACCCCACTGCATGGGTAAAAAAAGATGGTCTGCAACTCATATTCAAACAAATAGAAGAAAAAAATAGAACACCAATCTGAGTAACCTCACATGTGGAACATATGAACTAAAAATGTTGCTAATATCAACTAGAAAATCCTAGCCAAGGAATGATGGAAAAAAAAACCATTGGCCAAAGCAACACTGAACTCCTCAAGCAATGTAAATGGTTGATGCGCCAACCCTTAGAGTAGCACATTGCAACCGTTGTGCTAGAAATTACACAGGACACTTGCCTCGCTTTAACCTTGAGTCTAAATTTTGATGCTATAATATAATTCAAACTTCATATAGGAGCTGTGTAATTGAAGGTAAAGGGTGAAAACTAGACACACAAGTTAAAATGAGTACATTAAGTACCATCTATGTCATTCATAGTTTGAATTCCTAATGTGTGAAAATACATAGTAAAACTGACCTTTTTAAATATTGTCATTGAACCAGTGACCTACAAGGCAGAGTCTATATGGTATAAATCTCCTTAATGCAACATAATATTCAGTGACTACAGGTATGTTACAAAATTGAATTTTCTAAAGTTTTATGGCTTAGATCCTTGGAGGGTTGATTCCATATCTTTGCAAAAGTCAACTTACTTTTTTCTAGTCATGTGAACTGGATTTAGAAAAGGCGATAGATCTTCCATTAGCTTGTTACTGTATTGGGCATGTTCTTAGTTGACAGTTCAAACTAGTTGTGGTTTTCTACTATTGGAATCCATTATACTAATCAATAAGTGTCTATGCATACTTCCTATCTATATTGTTTTTTCTTCTAGAATGAAAAGCACATCAAGTAAATATTTTAACAGCTATCACAAGTGCATTTAAAGTTCCTGCACACAGTTATTAGCTTTTGCCATCATAACTATTTTTGAGAAAAATAATGTTACATGTTCTAGTCTTGCATAGTATAGAGTGACTTGGAAGGGAATGAAATGCATTGTAAAGGTGAAAAGTTTGATATGAAGTTCTTTTTCATATTATTTGAGAGTTAGTTGGGGCGAGGACTTAAAAAAATTATCCTAATCAATCTTAGTATGCATGACTACAAGGAAGCATTGCAGATGAGGATGACAACATGGCTCCATACAAAACTCTCTTACTGGTATTCTAGAGTTAAATCAATCTGAGGATGAGCATGATTATTGAAATTTTTTATTTTTGGTATAAGAATTTATTCAGGTGAATCCATACCAAATACTGTCTCATGGAAGGCCATAATCCCTGGATATGCATAGGATGATCAGGGCGAGGAGGCTGGGAAGCTCTTTCAGAGAATGCTTGGACAAGAGATTAAGGTATACTTATTCCCTTATGCAATCACCTTAATGGATTGTGCAAGCATAGGAATTCTGGAACAGGGGAAGCAAGTGCATCCACACATTATCGCAAGTGGAAATGAGTTCCTTTGATGACATGTATAAAAAATGTGGAAGGATAGAGGATGCTCGTAAAGAATTTGATAAATAGACCATAAACGATACTGTATTGTGGACTGCTATTAGTAAAGTAGTAGTTCATGATTCACCATACTCGCATCTCCAAGTTAAACAAGATTCCCTAGGAACAGGGAGCTCTGGCTAATCCCAAAATGCATTGATAAAAAAAAATACCTTCTAACAAAATCTTCTCTCACAATACTCTTAAAATCCACTTTATCCCATCATAAAAATATCCTAAACCCCTTATTCTCCGTACAAAGCTAGCCCTAAATGATTTCCACTTGCAAGAAAATCAAAAGTATGCAAAATTGTAGCAAAATCCATACATTTAATGCATGCATGAAATACTCTGTAATCTCATTGTCTGATGCTAAATCTTCTCAAGGGACACAGCTAGCTCAAGGAAACATCTCTTCATCTTTATTATCCTTTTATTATCTACAACAAGAGTTGCACTGCAGCTGGAGTCCCTGCCTAGTGATAAAAGGGCAAAGATGTTCTATATTGATACATGTCAAGCCGGTATGTGGCAGCATGAAAGTCTTCTACAATGGAGAAACAAACAGCATAGGCAACCAGATTTATTAACCTTCAAAGCATAGCGTAACCTGAAAGCACATCGAATAGAATGTCATAAATTTAGAAAAAAAAAGATTCCCAATCCGACCAGTTCACCTTTGCCACTATCTTTCTTGTGTGTTCCAAAATGAGAGCTTGAGGACAAGAAATCCATCAAAAAATAATTGAAAGTGGATATTTGGCAGAAATAATTGAAATCGGATATTTGGCAGATGTTGTAGTTGTGTCTTCTCTAATAAACATGTATTCAAAATGTGGAACCATACAAACGACATGCAACTAATCTGAAATAATGCCACAACAAAACACAGTCTCATGGAATATGATTATTGTAGGATTAGCACAAAATGGTTTTCTATATGAGGCATTAAAACTTTTCAAACCAATGCCTCAACAAGGTGTTGTCCCATAGACTACACTTACTTCCCGATACACAGAAAATGGGCTTGTTGGTGAGGCTCTAGAAATGTTTAAGCAAATGCAAAAATCTGTCATTTAGTTCGTATCATGTTTATGTTCTTTGGTGCAACATAAGAATTTATTTCCAAATTTGATTGATGGAGAAGAGAATGCAAACTGCAAAGTAAAGCTAAATCGTAAATCTCAAATATACATCTAATACAGAATAACATTTATGCACAGTAGTTAACATTCTGTAAAATTTAAAAACCCCTTCCGTTGTGCTTTGAATGAAGCCCATATTGGCTCAGGCTATGAATTGTATTTTCTTGAAAGCTTTCGAATTTTTTTTTCAGAGATCCATTTTAATGTAATGGATTATCTTGCGATTGTAGAATTTCCAAAGACCATGCTTCTTTAAGACATTCAATCAAACAGTTTCTACCTTGCCTATTTTTGTGCATTTTGCATACATTTATGCCTCAACATTTCAGCTGAATTAGCCGAAAAAGTTTCTCGATGTCTATCATACTCTATTCTCTTTGAGGCATTCTCTCAAACAGTTATAAGTTTTTTATGCCTGGTAATTTCAAACAAAAACCATCTTTCCATTATGCTTTGATACCCCGTTTTCTTTGAGGCATTTTGTCACACATTTCACATGCCTCTGTTTGAGCTTCCACATTTTGCATTCATGCCTACCAGAGTATTTCCATCTAAAAAAACATCTGACAAAATGCTTCTATCCTTAATCCTTTGATGAGGAAAAATCACTCATGCAGAAACAAAAGAGACTGCAAAAATGCGATGCTTGAACCACATACAAAAGAAGCAACAAATGTTTATTAGCCACCACGGCAGGAGGCAGCTGAAAGTACAGAGAATTAATTATCAATTACCTTAGTATCAAAGATTTAAAAGCTAATTAGTTTTCCATCCTTTGTCTAGTTTGGTTCTATAGCATTGTGTTTCAGCTTCCAAGTGTTTTAGGTTCCAGATCATTCTACAAAAATTAGCCTAGTTAATCAAAACTTAGAAATGCATTAATTTGGTGCAATTCTGTAGTACTTTCATCAGCATTTACAGAACAGAGTGACATGAAAAATCTTGTGTTATGGTGTTGTCTATTACTGTGTTATTATTTACATTTGCTGATATGGTTAATAAGGTTTAAAGTTTAATCTATACTACAACTGATTCAGCCCCCCCTCTCACTTGTCTTGTGGACTGTTATTCCTAACAATGTACATATGTATGTATGTATGTACATATATGTACATATGTAGATATGTACATGTATTTATATCTGTACATGTGTATGTATACATGTACTTGTATATATGTTTGTATATACATACATATGTATATATGTATGTACATGTCATATTTATGTGTATGTACATATGTATGTATATACATATGTGTACATATATGTACATATATGTATGCATGTATATATATGCATATCATATGTATGTATGTATATATATATGTATATATATGTATATATATGTATATATATATGTATGTATATATACATACATGTACATATGTATATATGTATGTCATATGTATGTACATATATAGATGTATGTCATATATGTATGTACATATGTACATGTATGTCATATCTATGTATACACATGTACATATGTATATATCATATATATATGTATGTATGTCATATATATATATATATACATGTATGTCATATGTATGTATATCTACATATGTATATGTCATTTCTATATATGTACATGTTTGTATATATACATATATACATATGTTGTCACATATACATACAGACATGTGTATATACATATGTAATTGATTTAAATGTAATTGTTTTTACTTTGAAATAATGTAGCGAAATGTGTGCTTTCATTTTATTTTCAATTAAATTAGGAAAACATATATGTAGATTTCATTTGACAGTAAATAAAATCTGTCAGGTATATATATATATATATCAGACATATTATTACACATCACACATGGCAGAAGCACCGATTCCCCCTGAGGAACTATTTGCACGCACTAATAGAGAAATTGAAAGGTTGCAAGATTCCATTAATAATCTGACTAGCTCTACTGTCTATAAGAGCACATGTCAATCCATACTTACTAGCTTGATTAGTATTAGGGATGACATTCATGGTACCAATCCCTAATCCCTATTAGTTATAGAGGCCATACTTGAGAGGAAGAGACAAGAGGTTGGCTCTGGTCTTTCTCTCAAGGAGGTACAGGCTTTAGTGCTTAAAGAGACCCTGAAAAAGGGAAGTTTTCCCATCTTATGTAGAATTATAGTATGTGAAGGGATACCAGGTTACGAGGTGTCAGGATCCTACCATATCAGCAATGATATAACCATTATTTCTAGCTGCTCATGGTCATTATCCAAATAACGACCATATTCCATTGTACTTTGCACAACAGATTTTTGCTGAGGTTCATTTAGGGAGGGCAGTTAATTACACTGATTTTCCAAGACATCTAGGAAAGGGCGTGGCAGACTTTCTGATAGAGATTCTTTTGGTCGAGAAGATCGCCAGAGGCCAGTACACAGGGCCATTGTTGGTCAGAGGGCACCTGCTATAATTCCTTCATTGGGTCCTGTTGCAGATGATGTTATCCGTAGAACCTAGCTTCGAGCTATGATTGATAGTGTGGGGGATATTGCAGTAGCTGCTGCATCCATATCGAGTGATCAGGTTGGTCAGTACTTGATGTCTCGATGACACTCCAGATCGTTAGTTGGAGCATCCTCTAGCGGGACCACACATGATATGTATACTGCAATGGGGATCCCTTCACTTTCCAACCTAGAGGGACTTATAGGAGAGACGACAAAGGTCACATTGTCTAGTTTGGCTAAGGATCTGTTGGATGCATATGCATTTATAGAACATATCATGATATCCCCATATTGAGTATTAGATCTTGTGTGGGTACTTCCAGATACGCCCAACCAAATCATTCTCACCTAGACCATGGCCATAGTGGCAGTGCTCATGAGGATCCACCTACTGACCACTCTATTGCTACAGAGGGAGAGGCACAGCGTACAAACCTTTCAATCAGTGCAGGGCACCAGATCTCTGATGTTGGCCTTGAGGATGTTGACTTCAGCATGACCACTACAGGTTACCTAAATTTGCTGACACATGATGATACAAATTCCATGCCATATCATTTGGTTAGACTATAGCATTCATCATTAGAGAGACGTGTGCAGTCTACGCATGTTGCAGATGCAGAGATGAGCTTGGACCAGATGCAACAAAATATTGATATCTTGGTTGATAGGATCAAGGCTAGAGAGTCTGAGTACTATTAGTTTCCACCATCTACATAGGTATAAATTATCAGATTATATATATTTAATGTTACAATTTAAGTTATTTAAATTTGCAATATTTCATCTCGATGCATGTAAATTTTCTTTTTTCTCTACCAGGATATGCCTCTTGTTATTCCTTCTTTGAGCACTGATCGTATACGTTGTCGGGACTCACTCGATGATGACATCAATAGTGGACATGTGAGTTTTTAATTTATTGATGTGTGTACATGTAGTGCATGTTTTTCCACGCTTTATAACA
>MU223464.1:737890-758702 GCA_018584345.1 Thuja plicata
CATGCTCTTTATCATCACTAATGTAAAAGTGATATTCTTTATTTATGACCCATGTTTGATATGTACTTTCAACACCATCCAAATCTAATTGTGCATGTTGATAAGAAACATGTACCATGATAGTGACCTACTCTGTATAGTAGTATTATGCTTGAAGTTGTTTTTGAGAAACAAAAGAGTAATTTTCTGCAAAGTCAACAACTGATAAAATTGTTCCAACTGGAAAAGTTTCTCTTAGTAGCTAGAGCTGTTCTACTTGCCATTTAGCAAAAAAAATGTGACGCATATATGGTTGTATCAATTTACAAAAATTCTCCATAAATGTTGCAACACGCATCTCCTCCTCTACATATTCCAACCTTGTTGAATCTTTCCCAAATTTTGTTTGATTTTATGTACTTGTAACTCTTACATTTTACCATCCTCGTTGAATGTCAGTATCTTCAACTCTCAAAGGAAATTTAGCCAAATCCCTGCATGTTTGACAAGTTCTTCTTATGCAATCTATTTCAGGTATTTCATGATCAATTTATTTGTTACATAAGATTGATGCTATGAATTGGCTTAGACATTTCAAAAATGCATTTTGATAACCATTGCTTTCTTCTATCATCTTTCTAAACCCTTGATAGTAGAGATCAAATTCAACATGATATCGACAACAACAAGTTTCAAAAGATTTATTTATCTTTACAAAATATGGCTTTAATCTTTCAAACATTGTTTGTCCAATCTTAATGTCAGGATTTGAATTACAAAATGAGAGATACAATTCATGTTGTGTGTTGTCCAACCAATGTTTTGTGTGCTGCAAATACTCCTTAGGCCCAGTCCTCTTCTTGATAAAATCTCTTATATTTGGTGAAGCATGAGTATGATCAGTCCAAAATATCATAACCAAGTTCCTAACTATTTTGTTAATCCTATCAGAGCGTAAAGCTCTACCCAAAATGCATAATTAATAAAAAAGAGACTAAATTGAGACAGTGGGGGAGAGTCGAAGAGAGAGAGAGAGAGATGTGTACTTTTTTGGTATTCTAAAGGTTGTACTTGTTGAGCTTGTTGACCTTGTGATGACCCTTCTCCAACTTCCAAAGGTTGGTCTTGTTGACCTTGCGATGACCCTTCTCCAACTTCATAAGGTTGCGCTTCTTGAGAATTTCCTGGATACATAGATATAATTATTTTAAACAAAAGTTTGAATGAAATTTCCTAAAGGGTCTAATTAGATCTAATTAGGTCCTAAAGGGTCTAATTAAATCTAATTAGGTCCTTATACCCTCTAATTAGATCTAATTAGGTCCTAAAGGGTCTAATTAGGTCCTAAAAGGTCTAATTAGATCTAATTAGGTCATAATACCTTCTAATTAGGTCCTAATACCTTCTAATTAGATCTAATTAGGTCCTAATGGGTCTAATTGGATCTAATTAGGTCCTAAAGGGTCTAATTAGATCTAATTAGGTCTTAATACCTTCTAATTAGATATAATTAGGTCCTAATACCTTCTAATTGGATTTAATTAGGTCCTAAAGGGTATAATTGGATCTAATTAGGTCATAAAGGGTCTAATTAGATCTAATTAGGTTTTAATACTTTCTAATTGGATCTAACTAGTTCATAATACCTTCTAATTGGATCTAATTAGGTCCTAAAGGGTCTGATTAGGTCCTAAAGGGTCTTATTGGATCTAATTAGGTCCGAATACATTCTAATTGGATCTAATTAGGTCTTAATACCTTCTAATTTGATCTAATTAGGTCCTAATGGGTCCAGTTGGATCTAATTAGGTCCTAACGGGTCTAATTAAGTCCTAAAGGGTCTAATTGGATCTAATTAGGTCCTAATAACTTCTAATTGGATCTAATTGGGTCCTAAATGGTCTAATTGGATCTAAGTGGGTCCTAATAGGTATAATTAGGTCTAATTGGTATAGTTAGGTCTAATTGGTATAATCAAGGGTCTAATTGGGTCTAAGTGGGTCTAATGGGGTCTTATGGGGTCATATAACCTATCATAGCTCTTGATAGGTCTAATTGGATCTAATTAGGTCCTAATACCTTCTAATCGGATATAATTAGGTCCTAAAGGGTCTAATTAGATCTGATTAGGTCCTAAATGGTCTAATTGGATCTAATTAGGTCCTAAAGGGTCTAATTGGTTCTAATTAGGTTCTAAAGGGTCTAATTATGTCCTAAAGGGTCTAATTGGATCTAATTAGCTCCTAATGGGTCTAATTGGATCTAATTATCTCCTCAAGGGTCTAACTGGATCTAATTAGCTACTAAAGGGTCTAATTGGATCTAATGAGGTCCTAAAGGGTCTAATTGGGTCTAATTGTGTCTAATTAGGTCATAAAGGGTCTAACTAGGTTCTAATACCTTCTAATTGGATCTAATTAGGTCCTAAAGGGTCTAATTGGATCTAATTAGCTCATAATGGATTTAATTGGATCTAATTAGCTCCTAAAGGGTGTAATTGGGTCTAATTAGCTCCTAATGGGTCTAATTGGATCTAATTAGGTCCTAAAGGGTCTAATTGGATCTAATTGTGTCTAATTAGGTGGACTAAAGGGTTCAAATACCTTGTAATTGGAACTAATTAGAACCTAATGGGTCTAATTAGGTCCTAAAGGGTGTAATTGGATCTAATTAGGTCCTAAAGGGTCTAATTGGATCTAATTAGGTCCTAAACTCCCTAATTGGGTCTAATTGTGTCTAATTAGGTCCTAAAGGGTCTAATTGGATCTAATTAGATCATAACACCTTCTAATTGGATATATTTATGTCCTAAAGGGTCTAATTGGATCTAATTAGATCATAATACCTTCTAATTGGATCTACTTAGGTCCTAAAGGGTCTAATTGGATCTAATTAGGTCCTAACGGGTATAATTGGATGTAATTAGGTCCTAAAGGGTCTAATTGGATCTAATTAGGTCCTAATACCTTCTAATTGGATCTAATTAGGCCCTAATACCTTCTAATTGGATCTAATTAGGTTTAATTGGGACTAATTAGGTCCTAAAGGGTCTAATTGGATCTAATTAGGTCCTAAAGGGTCTAATTAGGTTATAAAGGGTCTAATTAGGTCCTAATTGGATCTAATTAGGTCCTAAAGGGTCTAATTAGATCTAATTAGGTCCTAATAGGTATTATTAGGTCCTAATAACTTCTAATTGGATCTAATTGGGTCCTAAATGGTTTAATTGGAACTAATTATGTGGACTAAAGGGTCTAATTGGATCTAAGTGGGTCCTAAAAGTTATAATTAGGTCTAATTGGTATAATCAAGGGTCTAATTGGGTCTAAGTGGGTCTAATGGGGTCTTAAGAGGTCATATAACCTATCATAGGTCTTGATAGGTCTAATTGGGTCTAATTGTGTCTAATTAGGTCCTAAAGGGTCTAATTGGATCTAATTAGGTCCTAATACCTTCTAATAGGATATAATTAGGTCCCAAAGGCTCTAATTGGATCTAATTAGGTCCTAAAGGGTCTAATTGGATCTAAGCGGGTCTTATTGCTAATATTAGGAACTAGTTGGTCTATTACTCATATTAGGTATTAATTAGTCGTATTAAAGGTCTAATTAGGTCTTAAATTATTTATGCACTAATTAGTCTTGAATATTTGGTCTTAAGGGGAACTCTTACATCTTATTACTAAATAAAAAATTATGTCATAATCTAGTTCCTATTAGTTCAGGACTATTACTCATATTAGGTCTTATTAGGTCCTAATAGATCTCTAATTAGGTCTTAGGGCTAATTAGGTCATAATTCGGTAGATAATTAGGTCTTAGGTCTAATTATGACCTAATCTAGGTCTAATTAGGTATGGTTTCTAGGGTTTAGGGTTTAGGGTCTTAGGTCTAATTGGTAGGGTTTAGGGTCTTAGGTAGATAATTATGTCCTAACAGGTCTAATTAGGTATTGCAATATCATGCTTACATGTTTCATTAAGACAAGTCATAACCATCAACTTAAAATATCTAGAGAGAGCGATAAAGAGATATATAGACATACCTTGTTTATTATGATAATATCTTTCCTGAGATTCTTCACATAGTCTTTGTCCAGTCTCTTATGAATAATGTTGTGTACTCTTATTTAGCCTTCTCTTTTTATTTCCCATCACAAGTTGCAAAATTGTTCCACTAAATTTTGACAAAATTTGAAAAAATTCAATTTGCTTTTCTAAAATGTGAATTATTTTGCAACTTTCAAATTAATAAGATGACGAAAAACATATATTTATTTATATGTAATCATTTTGAACCCAAAATGGCACCAAATAGGCCGACATGGGTTTCTATCAAAAGTTATCTCTAACTTTCTATCGAAACTCCTGACTTTCTATCAAAACTACTTGGGTAAATGACCAGTAAAAATGAAATCATGAAATTAATTTCGATAGAAAGTAGTTTCGATCGAAACTACTTTCAATCAAAATTAGTTTCTATTGAAAGTCTCTGATTAGAAGTCATTTGTAGAGGTTGACACAAATATGAAGTTTTCATGGCTTCGGGGCTCAAGCGTGGGGCTCAAATAGAAGAATAAGGAGACATCCTTTTGCATCGCACAAGTACTCTGAACTAGATTTCTAACAAATATATATTTGACAATTTTTGAATTAATTAGGTCTATGTTTTTTGACATGCATCAAATGTAGGTTTTTTATCGAATATAAACCTCCAAGTTTGACGTTCAATGAAAAATAATAGAAAATAATTTTTTTTTTTTGAAAAATAACAGTGCCCTCCGGCTTCGAGTCTACTTTCTATAAAAAAAAAAAAAGAATTTTGATAAATACACAACAAGTTATAAGCTATGCAGTTTAGGTATGTCAAAATTACAGTTTACTCTACTTCAAACATTCATAAAATATGCAATAATCATGGTAATGTCATCAAACCAATTGCATGCCCTTCGTATGGATGTTACAAAACCAAATTCAAAAGAAGCGCATTGATATCTATTTTAGAAAAAAAGTTATGCTCTATGAAGTCAACGTAAATTTTTGAAAATGACGTTTTCAGAAACATAGAAGTTTTAGTGGGAGAAAAAAACCATTCAAGTCAATTAAAAAAAAAAAAAAATTTAGAATCTAGACAGAAAATCCTAAAAGACTCTAGTTTACTTCATCTTCCGATTTCAAATAGTTTAACAACAATATGCATCTGAATCTGAATTTTTTTTTCAAAATGTAGACTTCAATGTCCGTTTAGGCAAAAAAGTTTAACCCACTACTGTGGGATCACCCTATAACCATAAAACTCTTTCACAACATTCAAAACATCTTTTTCCACAATGTGGTAGAACATTTGAAAGAAAAAACATCAAAAACCATCACGACTAGGAGCTTTATCAGTCTCAAAAGAGAAAATTGCATCCTTAATCTCCTTAGAGGAAAGGATAGCACCCATCATTATATCTTGATCCCCAATAATGATGCTAGGAATAACACTAAGCAACTTATCTTGCTCAAAATCCACCAGATTATGATCAACACTAAGAAGAGTAGAGAAGTAGTCGACAACTTCCTGTTTCATTTCCTCCTCCTTATCTAGAATAGAGGTTCCCTTCTGTATATGACCAATTCTATTAGGAGCCCTATGTTTCAAGGTGGTGATGTGAAAAACTTAGTATTTCTATCACCCTCCTTAATCCAAGAAATACAAGATCTCTATCTCTAATAAACTTCTTCCTTAGAAATAGAATTATGATAATTGGCCAAAGAATCATTCTCTTGATTAATGGTTTCATCATAGTACCCCAACTGCTAGATGGAGTCCTGTACATACTGAAGAAAATATTTAGTAGTCTATTTTTGTTTAAAAATATCCCCAAAAAACGTGGTATTCCAGGATTTGACATTAGCTTTGATGATGCTCATTTTATTAGCAACAATGAATATAACCGTGCCATGAACCTTAGTGCCCCACTATTCTAAGATACTCTTTTCCAAGTCTGGGTGTAGGGTCCACATTTTTTCAAACCAAAAAGGGAAATTTCTTATGTAAGACAAAGGTTCAGCCAAAAATGAAATAGAAAAATGATCAGACCCAATTTTGTGAAAAGAGGATAGAGAGAAAAGATACTTATTGTACCAACCAAGGGAGATCAGATCTTGGTCAATTCTAATTTGGATACAATCTTTCCCCACTCTACGGTTTGTCCAAGTAAAGTTGATACCTTGTAAATTAATATCAAAATGTGCTTGACTACTGATAAAATTTATGAGATCAAGACTTCTGTCCATATGAATCCTTGAACCACCAAATTTTTCTAAATATTTGAGAGGGGTATTGAAATCCCCCATGACCATCCAATTATCCTCCATAAAGTGAACCCTTTGGTCAACTAGCTTCAACCAGAATTTAGCTCTACCATTCTTAGAATTGGGAGCATAAATATTGGTTAGGACCCAATCAAAATTGTCCCTAATATGATGCATTCAAACATACACCATATTATCTTACTAAAAAAGAACTACACCTCTAATAATAATTTTATTCCAAAAAATGGTCGTGCCTCTAGAAGCTCTTTCGGAACTGCTACTACTAACTCTAGAGTTGTGGAAGAGTTTAATCTTTTCAACTCCATCCTTACTCATCTTGGTTTCTTGGATCATAAAAATATCTGGTTTATGATCCCTAATCACATTCCTAAGAAAATCCTGTTTGTGGGGGGCATTCAATCCCCTTGTATTCCAGGATAGAATCTTCATTTTTTATTAGGACTGAAAACCTCCAGGATGATCCTCTGTTTACCATCCACCACATCTGACCAACTATTATTTTCTCTGATTTTCTTCTTCATGGGTCTTCCTCTAGTTCAATTTCTCCCCACATACACCTTTTTACTCATGGTGTTAATAGCTTCGAAACTAATCTGGGTGAAAGGGCTGCTGCGACCTCCTTTTCTATTCTTCTTTTTACTATTGACTATCTTTATTTCATTTTCATCATCCAATTGAGGGTTCAAAAAGGAGATTCTTCATTACTATAGAAACCCACCAAAGTATCCAAGATAGTAGAGATGTCCACCAAAATATTATTGGTATTGAGAGACTCCAACTTACTAATTCTATCAAATATGTTATCTTGGGCAAAGGAGAAAAGACACCACTCTTTTGGCTTTCCACATCTCATGTCCAAGTATTCAATTTCTTTCCACAAAAGTGGGTTGCTTTCATTCTCTTTTGTTAACTGATTCTTTTCAATAGGATCCAGACCATGACTTAAGGGGGGAACTGGATTGAAACAAAGCCCATCCGACCCAATATTCAAATCAATAACCTTGGTTATTACCTAGGGAGGAGCCAAAATGGTTTCACCATGATGCAGATCAGAGGAGATCACATTATTACCAATTTCCTCATTTAAGGGTTCTAACTCTGAATTGAACTCAACACTATTCCCCAGCTCAAATTTACCATCATTGGTACCCCTACCTTCTAAGGACTCCCTCACCCACCATTATTTCCCATTTCCTATAATTAAGTAACTATCCTTTACTTTCCCATTACTCAAAGGACAACTTCTGGCCCAATGTCCTGATTTCTTGCATGTGAAATAGACAAAGGGAAAGGATTCAAATTCCAAAGGCTGTTGCCATTTCCCTAATCTAGACATTATGTCTATTGAAGAGAGAAAATCAATGGATTGGCTAACATTAATGCAAAGTCTTGCAAAAACCAAACTGGATTTTAAGGCCGTGGAAGGGTCGATGACCAGAAGATCCCCAAAAGATCTAGCAATACCCTTAAACACCCCCTCACTCCAAAATTCCAGTGGAAGCTAAGGTTGATTTACCAAGCATCCAAGGGCCCCCTTAGAGAGCTTTCATCAAATCCTCCTTGTTGGTAAAAGAAAAGGACATGGATCCTTTTTCCACAGCAACAATATCAACCTACCCTTTTAGGAACCATTGACGACTAACATATTTTTGCACCACATAAATATTTGGTCTAGGACCATAAAATTTTCCAACTAGCACCAATTCCACTGCTGCTATGGAGGTATCCAATACCAAATCAGGAACAAAAATACTAAACTGACCTTTAGACAGATCTAAAGTATTATTGACCTTTGACAAAGAAGATTTTCCAGAGGGCTTCTTCCCAAACAAAGATAACCACGGTCTATCTCCATGGTTTGGCTTACCAGGGGAGACAAAGGGTGGCCCACCTCCTCCCAGATCAGGCAACACTAGGTTAGCCCTGTCATCCTAGACCTTACCATCTCCCGAAGCACTATTCAGGGAATCCGATACCTTACCTTCACATGAGGATGTTGTTTCCCTCGATCCCCCTGCCACACCTACTTCCAGCCCTAGATTTGTAGCCTATCCTCCATTGTTCCCTTGGTTCAAATGCAAATTCCTGCCTTCACTATTCAAACCACCTTTCCCGTCAGACATGTTCAACTCAATAAAATATATATTGTTAGGAGTAGAGTGACTGATGCATATAAGGAACAATTGAGACAAACATCCAACAATTATTCATGAGTTTTCATTCAAAAGCTAGGATGGTCTAATAAGAGGTCATTGTGCAAATTCCTAATATATGGAAGGATTTCATAAAAACCCAAAGATTATTAACAAATAGTTTGATAGATTTATGGCCTAATTATTTTTATTATCACCCCATCATTCAAAAGATCCTACCTAGCTAGATCTACAAGAAATTATTGATCATCAATTTTAAGATATGTGTAAAGGAAATTCTTCCTAAAAGACATCAAGTTCATGCCATTCAATTAGTACTAGCAACCTAACCACCCAACGTCAAGAACTATAGGTACTAATGTATTAAAAAATGTGAGATTGAGAAAATGATTCAAGATATGCTAGAGTCAAGTGTCATTAAGGATAACTAGACTGCATAATCCTCTCCTGATGATAGTGCATAAGAAGGATGACACTTGACACATGTCCAAGCTATAGAGAGCTCAAACATCATTAAAGAGACAATTTTAATTCTAATTACTAATGATTTACTAAATGAATTGAATGCAACTATATTTTTTACTATACTTAATCTGTTAATTGCCAAATTGAAACTAATAAAGGATAATTCTTCAAACAAACACAATGAAGTTGAGGACTATGATAATCATCAAGTATCTCATTCAATGAAAGTGTTTGCTAATTAAAGATGCCAGATGAGAAGTAAAAGAATAAAAAGCTATAACAAAATGAAGTGATGAAGAAAGAACAATATGAAGAAGAGGAAGAAGATAATGTTAATGAAGATTTTATGCAAAAGAATCCACAGTTAATCAACATTGAAGATAATTCTTTTTTGAAGAGAAGGGGCATATGCCCTTAATCCTATAGTGCATATAATATCTTGAGTGCTCGATTTGTGACTACCTTGAATCTTAATTAAGTTATATTATTATTTTAATATTCTTATTTAGATAATTAGACCATCTTAGATGTTGTATTTAAGTATTTAAGTTAGTCTTAGTCATATGAAAACATAATAAATTGAATATACATTTAAAGGAGAAATTAGTTATGATAAATATATTGAATATCAGCTTCTTATTAAAAATACTCCTCAAAATAACATATTATTATCAAATATTTGTAATATATTTTTCTATTCTAGAAATTATTTCATTCCAAACTAAAAACTAAACTTAAATTTATTAATGCACATAAACCCATCAAATAACCTGCATAAATGCATATAAACCCATCAAAGAATCTGCATAAGTCAAGCAAATACCATTCCGTCGATAGGGTTTGTCCATTGGACAATGGATTTTGATAAGAAATAGAAATATCTGCAGGGGGCTTCAAATTTCCTTACTCTATATTGTGGCTTGCACTGTAAAAGTAAAATAAAATTAACGAGGTTTAAAAGAAATGACAATTTAAGATATAAATGACAAGCAGAACATGTTAGCTTGGCAAAGCTAAGACAAACAGAAATCTACAATTCAATGTTATATAAATATATATAACATCAAAAGACGTTAAAATGCTTAAATGAACGATGACTAAAACAGCTGCCATCGACAATTCCTCTTCAAAATGGCCTGCAGAAGCATGCAAGTCGCATCTCACAAAGCATCAGCCTGTCAAGTGACAATAACTTGCAATATATCTGGATTTTTATATTTGAAAGGCGATATAAATCGGAATATATTTTTATGTACGACTGAACAAAAATATTCATTATAGATGGCATATATTCTGAAACTAAAACTGATTCACATAATCAAGAAAATTGAGTGTAGATCTCTCTGACATAATCGAGACCAAGGTGGTTAAATTTCGTGGGAGAATCCGTTGTAGGTTTTGAAACATTTGTAGTGTAGCCTGGCCGCTCTCATCTGAACCCACGGAGAAGACATCCAAAACAAAGCCGGCCTCACCATTGAACTCATCGCAATTCTCTGCAACCTAACCTCTCATCGTCCTATAAATACACCCCTTCTAACAGAGCTTCACCTCACACCCAAACGTTCAGAATTCTCCCTCTCTGCAGTATTTATATTCTGAAAGAGATGGAATTTAATGGAGCATGTTTGGTGGCAATTTTAGTGGCATTCAGTAGTGCTGGCGTAATCTACGCTTCGGATCCTGATATTCTCACGGATTTCACTGTTCCGGCGGGAGTGAACCCACTTAATTTGACTGGCGATTTCTTCACTTTCACGGGATTTCGAGAATTGGTTAACACCAACATGACGGGGCAGACGGCAATTAAAGTGACAAAGGCGGCGGCGAAAGAATTTCCGGCACTGGAAGGGTTGGGCGTGTCAATGGCGGTGCTGCAGTTTCCGGCGGGCGGATTGAACCCTCCTCACACTCACCCCCGCGCTTCTGAACTTCTGTTGGTCGTGGACGGAACTCTCCAAGTTGGAATTGTGGACACCACTGGAAAGCTGTTCACGCAGACACTGAGCACAGGGGATTTGTTTGTGTTTCCCAAGGGACTCGTCCACTACCAAATGAATACGGATCCTGCGTACGAGGCCATGGCTATTTCTGGCTTTGGAAGCGCCAGTGCAGGCACCGTTTCGGTCCCAACTACTCTCTTCACAAGCGGTATTCCCGATAATGTTCTGGCCAAATCGTTCAAGACAGACGCAAAGACTATCGAGCTCCTCAAGGCTGGCCTTACAAGTCCCTGAGAACATGACTTCTTCCACCATCCATCGTTGACAGCCACAGAATAATGTTCTCTCTTCTCTTCACTCTATCTTCTCTATATTAGCTCGGAATATGTTTTTCAGTCAGTCTGTTTTCTCTTGTGCTTTCCTCTATAACCAAAATGGTAACTTCTTCCTTTTACTATAGACTGCTGTTTTTATGAATCCTGCATTTTTTTTAACTTGATAGGTCTATCTCTTGGTATCTTATACATGAATTTTATTTATAAAATAGAGATATGCTAATCTAACCTTCATTCCACAATGGTAATGGTCTCTCTCTCTTTATCCGTGTATAAGTACACCTATCATTTGAAGAACAAGCAATAAAGCATAATGATGTCTTAGTCTTATTTTTACTTTGTCTAAATTTTTAATTTTTAATTTTTGTGTCAAAATTGACAATGGTCTACTGTGATAATTGAGTAGGTGTAAGTGTATTTAAACACCTCAAGAGTAATATTGTTTGTCAAAATTGAAGGTGTGCATTGTGTATTTACCTTTGTTGTTGTGAAATGTCTACATCACACATTGTTGTGGACAGTTTGACTTTGACAAGTCAATATAATTAAATCTTAGGTTTGGTTCGAGATGGAAGAAAGTTGTTTTTAAGAATATTGTGCCTTCAGTGAACACATTATGGTAAGTTTTCATACCATAATCCCTTCTGATTTGGGAGATTTTAATTTTTAAAATTTATGTAAGAAATTCATAGAAGCAATTAATAAGAGTTTTTGAATGGCTAGAGAAAAATGAATTAAGAGGAAGTTCATAAAGTTGTTACAAGTAATGTTACTAATGTGAATTCAAAATGTGGTTTAGTCAAAAGGTCATAGAATTATATTAATCTATAAAATCAAATGAGTTAATATAGGTTTTCATACAACAATTGTTGTGATTAGAATCAAGAGAATAAAAATCCAAAAATGTTTGTTACAAATCAATCCCTAGTGAGTCTCATAAGAGAATTGGAAATCAAAAAGACAACAATAAAATGAAGGAAAACTATTCATCTAAAGCATGATCAAGTGAAAGAAAAGTGAGCTGTGGATTCAAGAAAGAGATCCATAATTCTTAACAATCTTTCTATAATCAACATCAAAGCTCATTTAGTGAATGAATTAGAAACAACTTTCCACTCTTGAAAAATATGAATTTAAGAGATGGAATCAAAATTTTATGCTATAAAAAGAATTTGTGTCACATTGGAGTCACTATTATCATAAGGTTTTAAAAAATTTCATGCTATATAAAGAACCAACCTCCAAGACATTGGAGTCACTATTATCATAAGGTTTTAAAAAATTACAAATTTGTATTAAAATTATCCAAATAATTACTAGATCTACAAGAAATTATTGATAATCACTCAGTGGTTTTTGAAGATATGCATACAGGAATTCCTCCTAAAAGGGATCAATTTCATGTTATTCACCTAGTATTAGGAGGTACACCACCCAATATCAAGACCTATAGGTACTCGTGTATTAAAAAAATTGAGATTGAGAAAATGGTTGAAGGATGTTGGAGGTAAGTGTCATCAAGCATAGCTAGAGTGTTTGATTTTTTCCTTGTGATAGTTTGTAAAAACAATGACACTTGACACAATCCAAAACCATAGAGAGCTAAAAAAGTACATCATCAAAGATGCATTTTTAATTCCAATCACTAATAATTTACTAAATGAGTTGAATGAAGCTATATTTTTTACAACATTTGATCTTAGATTAGGTTAGCAAATTAGAACTAAGGAAAAGCTACTAAAAGGGCTGAATGAAGCTATATTTTTTAAAAAACTTGATCTTAGATTAGGTTAACAAATTAGAACTAACAAAAAGTTACTAAATGAGTTGAATGAAGCTATAATTTTTACAAAACTTGATCTTAGATTAGGTTAGCAAATTAGAACTAACGAAAAAGTTACGTTGGATCCAAAGTTAATTTTCCAAACAAGCACAACAAAGTTGAGGACTACTACAATTATCAATTATCTCATTCAAAGAAAGAGTTTCGTGATTGAAGATAACACATGATAACTAAAAGAAGAAAAAACAATAATAAAATGAAGTGACGAAGTAGAAGAACATGAAGAAGATAACGAAGTTGAAGATTTAAAAAAAAAGAATCCATAGTTAATCTACATCAAAGATAATTCTTTTTTGAAGAAAGGGGGCATATGCCCTTAACCCTATAGAGTATAAGATTTTAAGTAGCTCGTTTGTGACTACCTTGATTCTTAATTATGATATATTATTATTTTTAAATTTTTATTTAGATAGTTAGGCCATCTTAACTGTTATATTAGATATTTATGTTGGTCTTAGCCACACAAAGATATAATAAGTAGGGTATACATTGAAAACATAGGTTAATTATTATCAACATATTAAATATTATCTTTTTATTAAAAATATCCTCTCAAAATTACATATTAATATCAAGTATGTGTGTTCCATGCAAGTACCCGGGAATTGCTTTTTTCAATGGGCCCAACAAGTTTGTATATTGGAATAACATTATTTCATCAGTCAAGGACAAAATATCTTCATGAAAGACATGTTGGCTGTCATTAGCGGGTAGATTCTCTTAATCAGGCATGTTCTTAGGACTATACCAAATTATGTGATGTTAGTTCTTCAAGCCCCAAAGATAGTCATTGATAGACTTAAGAAGTTCATGAGATAATTTCTATGGAAAGGCAATATGGATGAAAAGAAAAAGATTGATCTCATCTCTTGGGATAACATATGTACCTCTAAGATGCATGGAGGGACATGTATTCATAGTTTAGAAGAAAGAAATTTGAGTCTAGAAGCCAAATTAGCATGGAATATTTTTCAGAAATCAAACTCCATGTGGGCACAAATGATAAGAGAAAAGTATTTAGATGATAGTACTCCAGAAAGAATCTTCACAATATCCAATCCTCCAAAAGTCTCTCCAATGTGGAACTTTATTATCAATTGTAGGAAATTCATGCTACCACACTTGTCATGGATGGTGAAATCAGCAAATAAAGAAATGTTTTGGGAGGATCCTTGGACTGGAAATACACCCTTAGATTCTTTTAGAAATTTGAACCAAGCAAAAGTAATTTTACGATAAGAATGGGGATTGAAAGTTATTGAATACTTCCAAGTAGTAATGGTTAATGGACAACACAGTTGCAAATGGAAAGACCTATCTTTAGTTAATATGTCGGGGGACCAAAAGGAGCAACTGGAATTTTTTTTAAGTCAGAGATATATCTTTTCTTTAGATAACTCAGATCAATTAATTTGGTCTAGGAGTAGGAATGGAAGATACAATGTTAAACAAGGATACCGAGTCCTTAAAGAAATAAAGAAGGCTAAGGTTGGTAGGGAATAATCTTTCTGCTGGCATGATGCAGTCTTTCACAAAGCAGGGGCTTTCATATGGCTATCCTTGAAAAATAGGATTTTAACAACTCTTAGATTAACAAAGTTGGGCATAGCGGGTGAGTTTAATTATTTTTTATGTGGTGGTGAAAAAGAATCTATGGATCATTTATGTATTTCTTCTCTATATACACAACACTGCTATATAGGGTTGTTAAACAAACTTAGGTGTTGTGGTGCATTACCAAGAACTTTCAGAGAATTATTGGCAGGATGGAAAACTTTTGCATAAGGATTCTTTTTTTTTGGCAAGCGTATGGAATATTGCACCGAAAATTGTGGTGTGGAATGTTTGGTGGGAAAGAAAAGAATATTCAGAAAGGATAGCTAACATGTGACAAGGTATGTGAGTTAATTTAGAAATTCATTTCAGAGAATGTTATCCCATACACAACTAGAGCCAAATCAATTTCTTTGGTATTCTCTACAATTGAATCTCAAGTTCTGAATGACTGGCCACTCATTCACATCCCATTTAATGGTGTCATGGTGGGTAAGCCTACAAAGTCCTCCATTAGAGAAAAGAGTAAATGGGTTCCCCAACAAGCTGGTTTTATTAAACTAAACTTTTAAAGGAGCGTCAAAGGGTAACTCAGGTAGGTTAGGAGCCGGATGTATAATAATAAATTGTCATGGTGAGATTATAGGGGCTATGGAAATGAAACTTCCCAGTGGTACAAATAACATTGCAGAGACAAGTGCATTATTAGCAGGAATTCAATTGGTAGTGAAGTGGAAGGTGAAAAAAAATCACATTGAAGGTGACTCCCAAATCATGATCTCGACTCTAATGGAAAAGAAGATATGCAATTGGAAAATTGACTATGTGTTGCTAGAGGTATGGAAAATGCTACCACGGTTTGAGGAATATAGTGTGAGTCATTGTTTTTGGGTAGCAAATCAGATGACTGAATGGCTTGCAAATCATGCAGTTAACTTATAGAATGAAACTGATAATGAGTTTGGCCTAGACGAGTTGAAGAAAATATCTTTGAAGGAGGAAATAGAAATGGCTAAGCTGAACAATAGTTTTAGTACGGAAATAGACAAGTATCAACATAAATAGAGGGTACATCTTGCTGGGATATAGTAATACTCAAGGAATTGTAGTAGGGACTACCAAAGGAAATATAAATGCTAGATCATGAAAACAAGATAATTTGCACTAATACTGAGGATCATTAAAATTGACCATGGAATCTTTACAGGAATAGTTTGGTAGTATACTTGGTAATGAGGATTCGATTCAATGGGCAATTTTGGAGCAATAAAATTGGCTCGTTGGTAAGGATTTGGGTATGCCAATATGTGGCAGACCCGTGCAGTGTGGACGGATGCAATATGCAACTTGGAAGGGCGGTTAGGACAGCTGGTGCTGACATGGAGGGTCACACTTTTATGAGGGAGTAATGTCATGATATTGTTGTTGTATACAACTGGTAAAATATTATATCATATTTTTTGTGTGGGTATAGTCAGGAATAGTCAAATCGATTGTTTTTGTAGCCGTGAAGGCATTGTAAAATCAGTATGATGCAAATAGAAAACTTTTAGAATGTAATCGTTTATTATATATAAATAATATAAAGTATAGATCTCTTGGCCTTTTATCGAAAAAAAAAATCAAGTATGTGTAAATTTATTCTTCTATTGTAAACATTATTCCATTGAAAAAGAACTAAACTATCCAAAACTAGATTGAATGGAAATTGCTACACAATCTAATCCACAAACTACTACATGATTTTACTATAGATTATAAAAACCTTACATAATATTATCAAATATTTCTAACATATTTCTAATTATATTCTTCCATTCTACAAATTATTTCATTACCAACCAAAACTAGACTTGGACTTACATTTATAAATGCACATAAACCCTTAAAATAAGGCAATGAAAGACCATCCCAACGATAGGGTTTTGCCATTAATCAATCGATTTCGATGAGAAAATATAATTATCCGCAGGGGTCTTCAAACTTTCTTACTCCGTTGGGGCTGACCCTGTTAAGGTAAAACAAAATAAAATGATGACCTTCAAAAGAAATGTCAATTTAAGATATAAACGAAAACAAGAACATGTTAGATTGGCAATGAGAAGACAAACAGAAATCTATAATTCAATGTTCAAAAGATGTTAAATTGCTTAAATAAATGATGTCTATAACAATTGCCATCGATACTTCCCTTTCAACATGGCCTGCACAAAGTAGGCAAGTCGCATCACATGAAGCATCAGTCTCTCTCTCAGGTGACAACAATTTGCAATATATTTGGCTTTGTAACTTCTGGGATTCCGAGAAGTGGGAAACAACAATCTAACGGGGCACATGGCAGTAAAAGTGACAATGGCGGCGGTGGAATAATTTTCGGCGCTGGATGGGCTGAGCGTGTCAATGGTGGTGCTGCAGTTTCCGGCGGGTGGAATAACCCCTCTTCACACTCACCCCCGCGCTTCTGAACTTCTGATGCTTGTGTATGGAACTCTCCAAGTTGGAATTGTGGACACCACTGGAAAGCTCTTCACATAGACACTGAACACAGGGGATTTGTTTGTGTTTCCGACAGGACTCGTCCACTACCAAACGAATACGGATCCTGCGTACGAGGCCATGGCTATTTCTGGCTTTGGAAGCGCCAGTGCAGGTACTGTGTCCCTACTACTCTCTTCACAAGCGGTATTCCCGATGATGTTCTGGCCAAATCATTTAAGACAGATGCTAAGACTATTGAGCACCTCAAGGCTGGCCTTAAAAGTCCCTGAGAACATGGTTTCTTCCACCATCCATCGTTGACAGCCACAGAATAACATTTTCCCTTTAATTTCCTCTTTCTTAGCTTGGAATATGTTTTTCAGTCAGTCTGTTTTCTCTTGTGCTTGTCACTATAATAAAGCTTGGAATATGTTTTTCAGTCATTCCATTTTTATTTGTGTTTGTCACTAGGCCCCGTTTGGTTGAGTGGTGGAATTGGATTTGATGCCCAAAATCAGGTTTTGGGTTCAAATCTACCGCTTGGTGCATTAAAAAAATAATCCGAATATAGTTTCCATCTTCCAATTTCAGGCTAAAATGAGGATTTCCAACTTCCACCCAAATAGGTGGAATACAATTTCAAAACCTAGTTTTATGTTTTTTTTAACCCCATTTTATAATTTCATTTTTCCACCCAAATCTCAATGGCCCCGACGCCTGCGATAGCTGCCAGAGCCAGGTCCTAGAAAAGACATTCAAAAGTTGTTAAAAGAAACAAAGTCTGAGGAGTTTGTGGTGCAGGAGCACCCTTGAGAAGCCAGTCAGATTGGTGGTCTCATGTCATTTTGGGTGTGCGAAAGTGTTAAAGACCCTCTTGAAGGGCATTGTAATTATATAAGGTCATGTGGACCAAGTGTGGTTGAGTTAGTGTTAAAATTGTGCTTTCTGTTAGGTCAAAGTAGTTCATTTTGGCTCATTAATGACATTGTACTTGATAATGTGGTCAAGTGGCAAGTTGATGTTTTTCATGTCTTTAGGGTCCTATGATACCCTAAGAGGTCTAACTAGTGTTAGTTAGGTCAGATTAGTGTCAAAACACTTAAAAATTGCAAATATGTAAAAGATGTCAAAATGTTGCTATGCAACATTAGCAACTTTTAAAAGTTCCTGACAACATTTTTGGTTGTCTTAAGCGTTTCGAGGTTTAAGTTGTTTTTGAACCCATCCAAGGATTTAGGCACACGTGTTGAGGGGATATAAGGGAGGAAAACCCTAATTTGAAGGGTTGGAAGTCATTGTACGGATTTTGGGTTTTTGGAGCCAAGCAGTTTTGAATGACAGAGTAGCAGAATTGAAGAAGTTTGTGCTTTTCTTGTTATGCATGGATTAGATTGAATACTGTGATCATTTGATGCCATTGTTGGGCATGTTGTAAAGTGTTTTCATTAGCTAGTTTTCTTTGTAATTACTTTTCTTTTGGGTTTTGTAAATTAGTTTGTTTTAGACAGTTTGCTGTCCAGTTCTGACAGAGAGGCAAAGATGTGGACCTAACTCCATTTCCTACCATTGGTTTTGTACCACCTCTTGGGAATGGAGACTAGGTCTATGGAGCTTCAAGAATCTGCAAGGAGGAGCTGTGGAAGTGCATGCAATGATTTTTAAGGTCTTGCCCTAGGCGAGCTGAATGAGAAGCTTGGCTAGGAAGACCAAGTAGAAGTTTGTGTAAAATTGTAGGAGGCTGTTGTCATGAGCCAAGAAGGCCATGGATATAATGCATGATGTTGTGTAGGTACTCAAGAACGAGGAGGATTTCCCAAGAATTCATCTTACCAAGTTTTGAAGCCAAAGACCCAAGACTAGTCTAAAAACAAGGAAGAAGCCCTATTTCAGAAACAAGGTGTACGGACAGAGTTGGACCCTGAAACCTAGAAAATCTTGGTGGGTTTTTGCCTTACATGTGAACTGCCAAAACATTTTTGGGGGTTCTTTGAGGAGTTTTAGCTGTATTAGAGATTTCATAGATTTAAGGAAGCCTAATTGTCAAAAAGGCTACAAGGCCTAAATCTTAGGAATCTAGAGCTCGATTGGTAAGTGAATATCCTTGGCAAGTTGAGACCCCATCTTGGAATCAAGGATGGAGTGTAATGAATCCCTTGACTTCCTGCAACTCAAATCAATGGTTAGGTCTTGGAAGGTGTAAATGTGAAGAGTTCTTGCAGAGAACAAAGTGTTGGAACCTGACAAGATAGGTAGATTCTTGGTAGAGGGAAGAAGTGCACCTTTCCAAGTGTTAGAGGGTGGATTGAGGAAGCCCTAAGAGGTCCTAGGAGTGACCTTAGAAGAGTTCAAGAAAAATCATAGAGGTATCTAAGTTTCTCCCTATCAGAGTGGTATCAGAGCATAGGTTTGAGTTTTGGGATAAGCGGTGTTGCAGCTAGTGGATGTTGCAGACTGAAGAATCAAGTGCATCTAGCAAGATGGTGACCAATGCTGAATTGGCCAAGAAAGTTGAAGAACAAGAAGAGGACAATAGGATGCTAAGACAAATATTGAGCCAACTAGAGAAACTCTTAGGAGAGGTCCAAGACAAGGCACAGATAGTGAAGGACAAGGTAGACCAGAAAGAAGAAAAGGAAGCAAAAGAGAAGGAGTTGGACTTAGAAGAAGAAGCACCTGCTCCTGATTTGGTCTTACCAGAGGAACCCTTCTTGAAGGCACTCAAAGACTTAAGTGGTAAAGCCTTGGAGGGTGTGCCACTTTTTAGTTGACAAATGGATGCTGATCTAGTTATGGACTAGATAGACAGTCTTGAAAATCACTTTGAATGTGATGGTGTGACAGATGCTCAGAAGTTGAAAGTGGCTAAGTCTAGGTTGAGGGGACCAACACTTACCTGGTGGAAATATGTCTAGGCTGAGAGAGAGAAAGAGGGAAAGAACCCTATTGTTACATGGAAGGGTATGTTAGCCAAGTTAAAGTAGACTTACCTACTGGATGACTATGAAGTTCAAATGCATAGAAAGAGACAAAACCTCAGGCAGAAAGAGCTTGATGTCCAAGCATATACTGAGGAGTTCCAAAAGTTATGCTTAAGATCCAAGATAGTGGAGGATGAGAGCATCATATTAGCTAGATATCAGAATGGACTCAAGTGGTCTATACAAGAAGAGATGAGCCTTACTACCTTAACCAGTGTGAGACAATGCTATCAGATGGCTTTAAAGATAGAAGAGAAAAGAAAGAGGAAACATGATCAGACCTCAAGAGGGAGAGGTAGAGGAAAAGAGAATAGAGGACATAGAGGTAGCTTTTCTAGCAGAGACATTGATTATAGATCTCAAGGAGAATCCAAATTGACTGAAATAGTCAATGAGACTAGTGGAAGAGGCAGCATGAGTAGAGGAAGAGGATACCAAGGTGGAGGAAGATGTAGGTTTGGAGGTTCAGGTAGAGCCTCACATTTTGCAAACATGAAATGCTTTCATTGTAACCAACTAGGCCATCCAGCCTATAGATGCCTTGAGAAGGCTTCTAGTTCACATGGTGAAAAGAGGGTGAATTACTTAGCTCAAGAAGAAACCAACAGTGTTAAAGCTCCTGAAGTTAACCTTGATTTAGAGAGTGGGGAGAATCTAATGATTAGGAGGATTCTCATAAAGGAACCTGTCAAAGAAGAAGCTAAGCAAAGGAGGGCACTTTTCAGAGTGAAGTGCAAGATACTTGGCAAAGTTTGTAGGATGATC
>MU223464.1:759959-771066 GCA_018584345.1 Thuja plicata
GAAGTTCATTAGAGGTTTTAGTGAAATATGTGCACCAGTCTTAGATACAATAAAAGGTGGAGTAAAAACTAAATTCAAGTGGACTCCAGAGGCTGGTAAGGGTTTTGAGTGGTTGAAAAAGAGAGTGACTACACAACCTATTTTGGTTTTGCCAAATTTTGATAAGTTGTTCACCCTTGAATGTGATGCAAGTGGTATAGCTATTGGGGCAGTTTTGAACCAAGATAATAGGCCAGTGGCATTCTATAGTGAAAAGTTGAATGAGGCTAAGAAGAGGTATTCCTCTTATGACTTAGAGTTATATGCATTGGTGCAATCCTTGAGGAAGTGGAGGCACTATTTTTTTCCAAAGGAATTTATGGTTTATATTGACAACTAAGATTTGAGTTTTATTAATTCTCAGTAGAAGTTGCGCAATAGACATCTCAAATGGATGGAATATTTGCAGGCCTATACCTTCACCATCAAACACAAGAAAGGGCAGTTGAATAAAGTAGCTGATGCTTTAATTAGGAGACTCTTGACAGTCCAAGAGGTACAAATACAAAGTATAGGTTTGGAGAGCTTCAAGGAGCTCTATGAAGGAGATGAAGACTTCTCAGAAGCATACAAGGTATGTAAGGATTTCAAAAATCATTTCCATAGTCAATTTGTAGACTATACCATTTAGAATGATCTCTTATTCAGAGGAGGACATTTATGTATTCCTAAGGGATCTATGAGGGAGAATGTGATACAAGAGAAGCACAATGGGAGCTTAAGTGGCCATTTTGGCCTAAACAAAATACTTGAACTAGTACAAAGGTTCTATTATTGGCCTAAGATGTAGAAGGACATCAAAAATTATGTGGAGCAATGATTGGTATGTCAGAAAGGTAAGGGTACATCTTCTAATGTGGGTTTGTACCAACCTCTACCCATTCCTAATAGGCCTTGGGAATGTATTAGTATGGATTTTGTGGTTGGGTTGCCTAGGACCAAGACTGGGTTGGATAGCATATTTGTTGTGGTAGATAGGTTCAGTAAGATGAGCCATTTCATTGCTTACAAAACCACCCGTGATGCCAGTCATATTGCACATTTGTTCTTTAAGGAACTGGTCTGGATTCATGGCTTACCCATCAGCATAGTATCTGACAGAGATGTAAAAATTTATGGGTCATTTTTGGAAGACCTTGTGGACAAGGTTAGGAACTAACCTATCATTTGGGTCAGCCTACCATCCCCAAATTGATGGTCAGACTGAAGCTATCAATAGAGTGCTAGGAAATCTCCTTAGATGCTTGACAAAGGAGTATGGAGTGATGTGGGATCAATTGTTACCACAGGCAGAGTATGCCTACAATGACACCGTTAATAGGACAATAGGAAAAAGCCCCTTTGAAGTAGTTTATGGGCTACACCCTAGAGGTGTGTTGGAGTTAAGACACTTGTCACATGAGGAAGGTAAGAGTGCATATGCAAAATACTTCACTCAGTCAATGAAGGAGGTTCATGACCAAGTGAAGAAGCAGCTTCAAGAGGCTACAAAAAGACTCAAAGCCAAAGTTGATGAAGAAAGAAGAGATATTTAGTTTGCTGTGGGAGATCTTGTAATGGTACACCTTAACAAATCTAGATTACAGAAGAGAGTCCCCACCAAACTTCAAATGAGGAGGATAGGTCCTTGCAAGATTCTTGCAAATTATGGGAAAAATGCCTATAAAATAGACTTGCCATCAGATTTGGCAATATCACCTGTCTTTAATGTGCAAGATTTGGTGATCCATAAAGGGCCTACATTAGTACAAATTGATTCATAGTCAGACAGTAAGGAAATAGCAAAAGAAGTTCGGATTTCACCTACACCAACACCAATAGCTGTGAAGATTTTGGACTCTAGAGTGAAGAAAAATACTAGACAGGGAACTTACATGGAGCATATAATTTAGTGGGAAGGAAAATCAGAGGTTGAAGCTACTTGGGTGGCTGAGAATGAGTTCAAGAAGAAGGGAGTGGATCCTAAGCTCTTGTCACCAGAGGTGACTTAAGTTCTTAGCCTTGGTAGAATGGTGTAGGAGCACCTTTGAGAAGCCAGTCCGATTGGTGGTCTCATGTCATTTTGGGTGTGTGAAAGTGTTAAAGACCCTCTTGAAGGGCATTATAATTATATAAGGTCATGTGGACCAAGTGTGGTTGAGTTAGTGTTAAAATTGTGCTTTGTGTTAGGTCAAAGTAGTTCATTTTGGCTCATTAATGACATTGTACTTGATAATGTGGTCAAGTGGAAAGTTGATGTTTTTCATGTCTTTAGGGTCCTATGATACCCTAAGAGGTCTAACTAGGGTTATTTAGGTCAGATTAGTGTCAAAACAATTGAAAATTGTAAATATGTAAAAGATGTCAAAATGTTGCTATGCAACATTAGCAACTTTTAAAACTTGCTGACAACATTTTTGGTTGTCTTAAGGGTTTCAAGGTTTAAGTTGTTTTTGAACCCATCCAAGGAGTTAGGCACATGTGTTGAGGGGATCTAAGGGAGGAAAACCCTAATTTAAAGGGTTGGAAGTCATTGTACAAATTTTGGGTTTTTGGAGCCAAGCAGTTTTGAATGACAGAGTAGCAGAATTGAAGAAATTTCTGATTTTCTTGTTATTCATGGATTAGATTGAATACTATGATCATTTGATGCCATTTTTGGGCATGTTGTAAATTCTTTTCATTAGCTATTTTTCTATGTAATTACTTTTCTTTTGGGTTTTGTAAATTAGTTTGTTTTAGACAGTTTGCTGTCCAGTTCTGACAGAGAGGCAAAGATGTAGACCTAACTCCATTTCCCACCATTGGTTTTGTACAACCTCTTGGGAATGGAGACTAGGTCCATGGAGCTTCAAGAATCTTCAAGGAGGAGCTCTAGAAGTGCATGCAATGATTTATAAGGTCTTTCCCTAGGCGAGCTGAATGAGAAGCCAGGCTAGGAAGACCAAGTAGAAGTTAGTGTAAAATTGCAGGAGGCTGTTGTCATGAGCCAATAAGGCCATGGATGTAGTGCATGATTTTGTGCAGGTACTTAAGAATGAGGAGGATTAGCCAAGAATTCATCTTACCAAGTTTTGAAGCCAAAGACTCAAGACTAGTCTAAAAACAAGGAAGAAGCCCTATTTCAGAAACAGGGTGTACGAATAGAGTTGGACCGTGAAACCTAGAAAATATTGGTGGGTTTTTGCCTTACATGTGAACTGCCAAAACATTTTTGGGGGTTCTTTGAGGAGTTTTAGCTGTATTATATATTTCCTAGATTTAAGGAGGCCTAATTGTCAAAAGGGCTATAAGGCCTAAATCTTAGGAATTTAGAGGTCGATTGGTAAGTGAATATCCTTGGCAAGTTGAGACCCCATCTTGGAATCAAGGATGGGGTGTAATGAAGCCCTTGACCTCCTACAACTCAAATCAATGGTTAGGGCTTGGAAGGTGTAAATGTGAAGAGTTCTTGCAGAGAACAAAGTGTTGGAACCTGACAAGATAGGTAGATTCTTGGTAGAGGGAAGAAGTGTATCTTTCCAAGTGTTAGAGGTTGGATTGAGGAAGCCCTAAGAGGTCCTAGGAGTGACCTAAGAAGAGTTCAATAAAACTCATAGATGTATCCAAGTTTCTTCCTATCAGTTTGCCCCCTATGAGATAGCAATAACGAAATAGGTTATGGGGACCGAATCCTCAAGAACACCTCTACAATTCATTTGTTCTCTACTTAATGTGGCTGATGCAGTTGGCTGACAATGATAGGAAAAAGAGGAAGTGGGTTTGAATCGCCCTAGGTGTGGGGGTCACAGCCATTGTCGTAGCGCTTGCATTGACAAAGGTTAATAATCTCTTCTACCCCTACGATGAATCATCTTCTACCAGCAGAGCATAGGGTTTGCAGAGATTTAGCATGCATGAGATGGAGCAGGAGACAATGAGCTTTGACCCCATGCGCACGCTTGGTAGTGGTGGCGCCATCGAAGTATTTCTTGGTGACCTCCCGAGCGGTGAACTGATGGCGATCAAACAGCTAAACAAGTAGCAACGACCTGGATAGAGGAGGCAGAGGAGCAATGACAGTCATCAACCAAATTTTTTAGTTCTAATTCCAATTTCAAAATTGGCAACCAAATGCAGAAGATGGATTGACTCAGTCGTCTTCCGGGTCAACCAAATGGTCCAAACTATATCCAGAAGATGCAAAACTGAAAGATCAAAACCTTGTTATGAGATAATAAGGTTTTGAGTCAAATTCCAATTCCCCAACCTAACGGGGCCATTAATAAATGTATTGATTTGTTTTCGGAGTAAAGAGAGAATAGAAGTTCATCTTAGAGGAAGACATATCTCACTACAAGGTAACTATATAATATCACCATCATTCTTTACTTATATCATTAAAATAAAAGATTAAATATTTTTGTTTTCTTTGTTATCTAATAAAATTGATAACTTTCCTTTTATTGTAGATTGTTGGTCTTCTATTTTATTTTATTTTATTTTTTAAATTTTTTTATATTGAATGTTTCATTTTTTTTAAAACTTGATATCTCTTGGCATCTTCTATATAAATTTTATTTATAAAATAGAAGTATTCTAGTCTAACCTTCATTAGACAATTGTCATGGTCTCTCTCTTTATCTCTATATGTACATGTAACATTTGAAGAACAATAAATAAAGCATAATGAGATATGTTAGTCTTGTATTTGACTTTTCTAAATTTTAAATTTTGAGACAAAATTGACAATGGTCTATTGTGATAATTGAGTTGGTGCAAGTGTATTTAAACACGTCAAGAGTCATATTGTTTGAGAAAATTGAAGGTGTGCATTGTGTATTTAGCTTTGTTGTTTTGAAACATCCACATCACACACTAAGTATATGGATTTTCCAAGTCAAAATAATAAAATCTTTAGATTTATTCAAAATGGAAGAAAATAATTTTTTAGGAATATTGGTGACTTTCAATTGAACACATTATGGTAAGTTTTCATATCATAATACCCTCCAATTAGGGAGATTTCTATTTTTAAAATTTTGGTAAGCAACTTATAGAAGTAATTAATAAGCGGTTTTATATGGTTAGAGAAAAATTAATTAAGGGGATGTTTGTAAAGTTGTTACAAGTAATGTGACTAATCTGAATTCAAAGGTGAAAGTAAAAAAGTCTTAAAATTACATTAATCTATAAAATTGGATGAGTTAATAAAGATTTTCATAGAATAATAGTTGTCAATAAATCAAGAGAATACAAATCCAAGGATGTTTGTTACAAACCCATCCCTAGTGAGCATCATAAGAGAATTGAAAAAGAAAAAGACAATGAGAAAATGAAGGAATTTTTTTTTATCTAAGTCATGATCAAGTGAAATAAAATGTGAATTTCTACAATTAATGTGAAAGCTCATTTAGTCAAACAATTAGCAACGAATTTCCACTCTCAAAAAATAGCAACTAAAGAGATGGAATTAAAATTACATGCTAGAAAAAGAATTTGTTTCACATAAAGAGCCAACCTCCAAGATGTTGAAGTCACTATTATCATAAGGTTTTAAAATTTTTTACATTTTTATTTCTAAAATCAAACCTATTAACAATTTTTGAAATTCCTTTTAACTTCCAAAAATATATTTGATCCTAGAAATGAAACGATTGATAAAATATTTCGTAGTTCTTGAACTACTATAAAAAATAAATGTAATTCTCAAAACCTTTAAAAATATTGACCTATGAAACAAAAGAAAACATGAAAAATCCTTTGAATAGTATTTAAAGAGGCTTAAAAACTTTCATTGAGCTTCAAAAAATTTTCAAAACCTTTTTGGAGTTCAAAGATTGAAATTCAAAACCTTTATAATTTTAGAGCCAATCACTGTGCTCGTAAGTGTGACCTAGTAGGCATGGAGGAAAAATGGAGAAGCTTAGGAAAATCATATGAGAGTTTTGAAATATTGTGTGGAAATCCATCGATGTAGAACCAAATATAAATTTTCTTAGATGTTTTAGTTAAGAGTTCCCTAGTAAACATATATGCAAAAAGTGAAAGCATACAAAAGGGTGCAAAATATTTAGAGAAGAACCTCAAAGAAAAGAAGCCTCATGGAATGCAATAGTTGATGACATTAATTTTACATTAGTATGCAAACAAAACTTTCAGTAAGCATACACAAAAAGATAGAACAAAGAGCAAACCAAAAATCAGATATAAAAGAGATACCTGAAATGACTAAGCACAAAGAGAACCGACGACACAACTTTGTGTGTACACCAAAATTGCAAAGCAAAAAGATAAAGAGGAACCTGACAAAGGAAACAGATGTGCAAGATAAAGTGCAAACTGATGAGACAGTTAAAGTGCAACCGACATAACGAAACCGAAAGACAATCAAGCATAATCGAGAGTCAGTTGCTGCCTGCAAAAAGTGGATCTGACTTCCAAATTAGATATAAAGAAAGATTATTCTCTTTATAGGATTTTGATTTGTTTTAAATCCATTTCTTTAGGGAAAAGAAACATGAATGTAAGTTCTTTAATTAGTCTAACTGATTTAAAACACATAGGCTAGGAGATCTAGGTACAAGTTGTAAACCTGATCTTAGAGTTAACATTGTTTTTCTCAAAACTTGATGATGTCAATCCATATTATAAATAGATGATGCAATCATTAATTAAAAAGAATGTGAATATAGAGGAGAGGATGAATGAAGCCTATGAGCACATTTATGGATCAGATTGAAAGTTTCAAGAACTAGAACAACAAAAGGTGAATTTGGTTAGCAAGAACCAAGAACACATGCTACCAAGAATCAGAGGTATTATTCAATCACATTAGGTGATAATATCATTTATGTAAAATTATATGGATCTGTATCAGCAATAGGAGATTTCATTTACAAGGTCAATTTGTAATTTTGTATCATTCTAAGAAGTGGAGCAAAGTGTAAAAATCCTTTCAAGGAAGGTGGATTTAACAGTCCCAACTACAAATCTCTTAACTGAGTGCACACTTAACAATGTTGCTAAAGCTCTTAACTGAGTAGACTTTAACAGGTCTCCACAGATACTCTTAACCAGGTAGATCATCAAAAGTGATCAAATTGTAATCCTTAATGGGCCCCTTCCAATCTGCAGATAGTGAAGATTTTGTGGGTGCCATCACCACCACAATTTTTATTTCCTAACAAGAGTTTTCTGCAATATCATATCTTGTGTTATATGTCAATTACTATCATGAATGTTTCTATGAATGTTCACATGTATGTTAATGTTATGAATTGATATAACTCACATCAAGATAGTATAGATCAGGTTGAACGAATATACAATTGATTACAAAGGTTAATTGATTAAATGATATAAAAAGTTTTAGAGGTACTAATTCTCCCCTCCCCTCTTAGTACACACTTCCCATTAATTCCAACAATTGGTATTAGAGCTTAGTCTCTTCTTGAAAATCTTAAAGGCTTAAGAGAAAAGATCATACAATGGATAAGTACAGACATGATAAGAATATTGAGAATACGAAGCTAGAAATTTAGATGTTCTATGAACAATATAAAGAAGCAAGAATCAATATGAGACAACTGTTTGATGAAAGAAATATTATGACATCTCGCTATAATGAGACAGATTATCATGAGGAAGAGATACTAGATTTCTTTGAATCTTTAGGATCAACTACATGCAAAGCATCAGATACATCAGAAGAAAGCATCACAAGCCTAACTGAAATCAATCTACATCTGGCTAGACAAGTTAAATCTCTACAAATCGGTCAAGAGACACATATGTTAAGGATGATTGATGTCATGAACAATACTAGAAAAGTTGAGAAAGAAATAACACTAGCTATTGATGATAGAAGAAAGATTACAGAAAAGCTACAAGAAAAGGAGTCTGAAATACAAAGACCTACAGAGCATCACCATGAGATAACAAATCAAATTATTCTTATGAGTCAAGAAGCAAACAGAATAAATGTTGAACTCATTGAAAGAATAGAAGCTATCAGTGAACTGAGGGATGAGAATGAGAAGTTGAGACATGAAATAAGAATTTAGCAGCAGCACAATGAAATTATCAAGAAAGCTGAGGAAAGTAATAAAAGAATGGATGATTTTCTTGAAGGACAACGAAGAGTCAACAACAATACCGGTCTAGGTTTTACCAAGAATGAAGAATCATCAAATAAAACTGGGCCAAAGAATGTCTATACAAATTCAAGACCAAGAAAGATTACATGCAATCACTGTGGAAAGCAAGGCCATACATCAAATGTGTGCAGAGGCAAAATGAAAGGTATTCCTAAATCTACATCTTCATTCATAGGATTTTTTTATAAATGTTACAAGAAAGGACATAAAGCATATGAATGTAACTCTAAGATGAAACAACCAAAGAAGGAAATCTACATGCAAAAATATTGTCCTACTTGCAAAATGAATGGGCACACAACTCTTGAATGCTGGAAAAAGAAAAGGCAAGCATGGAAGCCTAAAGGTCAAGAAACTCCCTATCAACTGAAGAGAGTCGCTAACCAGTATATATGGGATTACAACACTTGGAAAAATTGTACAGCATGTGGTAGATATGGTCATATTGCTTCAAACTATATGAGACAGTGGACTAGAAAGTCTAGAGGCTGGACTAGCCCTGAAATGGCATGCTTACACTGTCATAAAGTTGCTCATCTCAAGAAAGACTGCAGAGAATGAATGACAGAGACCAACACATATCCCAATAGAAACACCATTGAAGACATCTGGAGGGAAAGAGACAAAATGTGGAGAAAAGCTTCAAATAATGATGAAGCTGGACCGAGCAATGCAACTGGTGACACCCCATCCAATGGATCCGGTGACAACACCAACCCCACCTAAGCAAAACAAGTAAGCATGGAACTGCATTACCCAAGTTATTACTTTACATTAGTTCCATAATATATTGATTAAATGCCAAATTAGCATAAGAAAGATGCATCATGGTATTACTTGTTAAAATCTGTGATAACTATACTTTCGGGCATATATATCGAAATCTATCGATACACACTCAAGCTGAGACTGCCTACACTTACCGAGAAGCGTTGGTTAAAAAGAAAAGTTGCTAGTATAAACCGAGCCTCGTCGGTAATCGAGCAAAGTGAACAAGTGGTTTGCAATACCGAAACCCATCAGTAAAGGTAAGATGTATAATGACCAACCAAAATGTCATGTTGTCACCAAAGGAATGTTTGAAGTCTTAACTGACAAACTCCATCTTCACACACCGAGGAGTTGGTAAGCATTTATGACACACCTTTTAGGTCAAATGGCTATAAAAAGGTGACTGGTCGGTCTTATTAATTACCATGACTAAAGCAGAGTGACGAGAGTGATTTTTCAAGCATAGAGAAAAAGGATCATAGAGCGACCTCAACTTGACCACCAGCACTCCTAGCAGATCATAAATCATTACAAGTACAAACAGTAAGTTCTACAGAACTAACAACTATGTTTCACACATTTCACGAAAAGCCCTAAAAATTGAAAAATGGCCTCGACTTCAAGAACTATGAAATCGAAGAACACAAAGAAGGATGAGTTCAAGCTCATCAATAATTTGGCATGTGAGGAACCAAACTATAAGATTCACCCTAAGGTTGCCTCACAACCCGACGATGCTAGAGCATTCTCACGAATACCAACTAGGGTTTTGTGCATGGAAGATGTTCAATCTTTTATACACTAGAAGTTGCACAGATAGGAGATTCAGAGGTTGAAGAAGCTTACAAGGGTGGCAACAAGAAGTTGAGTGCAATTTTTGGCCAAAAAGTGGAACTGTTTTTCCTATTTTTTCAAATTCATCCTATTTGACTTAAAGATTTGAGGTACTTAGACATGGAATCTTCCAAAAAGTCACTAATATAAAATTTTAGGATTCAAAGTCTACTTTCCAAATATGTTATTTTTTAAAATACCCAGATGATAAATTTAAAATTTTAATAGGGATTACTAAAACCCTCATTTTAAAAGTCACTCATTTAGGACTATACCATGCGTGTGTACGACAAGCGAAATCAGACTCAAATGAAACTATTTACCTAAACCCTTTTGGGAAATGGTAAGTAACACATTTAATATTGATAAAAATATTTTTCCATATTTTTATTTTTAATAATTATATATTGGGCTCAATCGTTGTTTATAAAACTTCTTGTGTACAACAAGCATAATTTTCTCTAAACATATGATTTTTAATTTTTTTTTTTAAAGTGTGTAGAATTATGTGTAGTTTGATGTCATATAATTTATTTTTCAATAAACTTTAAAATAAAAAAGTTATTAAAATTACAAAAAAGCTTGTATTCTCTTTTCTATAGACCTGTTTTAGTACAAAATGATTGAAAAATAGAAATATTAATCAAATTTAATAAAAAATTACATATTATGAATCTTCATTGTCTTATCTATACTGATTTTTTTTTTCGTAAAAAAATTCCTCAAAAAACCCAATCCAATTTGAGGCCAAAGTGAGTTTTGTGTCTGCATATGGACATAGCCTTCAACATTGAGGTCAAACTAGATCCAAAGCCAAGGGTCGGTTGACCAAGCCTTTCCCAAAGCTAAACCTGAACCACTTTTGGCTGGAAAAATTTAATTTTAGAACACGGGGTCACATTATAACACGGGGTGATGTTTTAAAAATGAAACGTCACCACGTCTCATTTCGTAGCCGTTGGAAATTGGTTTAAAACAATACGGGGTGACATTATGAAACGGGGTGATGTTTCATTTTTGAAACGTCACCCTGTTTCAATGAAACATCACCCTGTTTCATAACGTCACCCCGTCTCATATTTGACCATTTTTTAAAAATTTGCTGTGTTTTTTTACTGCATCAGCAATCTTATACTCAAAGTACGGTCGACAATGATTGATTGTGCAGGTTTTGGATAGTTTTTGCATTGTTTATTGACTATTATATTGTCCATTTGATGGCATCAATCATTGGGAGCATATTGAACAATTTTTTGCAAGTTTAAACTATTGAAGACACTCTTGTGATTGATTTCAATTATTAATCATGGGATGTAAACAACGTCAAAAGAAGAAACAAAGGAGGG
>MU223464.1:771778-802370 GCA_018584345.1 Thuja plicata
TTAACATTTCAATGTCAACTTGTGATTCAATTGATGAGAATGTGGAAAATGAGAAAAGTAATGAAAATACTAGGCATTAAAGTGAAACAAAATATGAAAGATTCATCTATTAAACATGCTATATCTATTGTTGCTAGTGCCATTCAATCTGTTGGAAAAATGAGTCGATCAAAAGATAGCAATGTGGCACGACGAGTCATAACAATTGCTATAGTTAATAAAAACACTTTGGATAAAAAAATGGTTAAAATGATTAGTGGAATTTTAAACATGCACCCTAAAACATTGGTAAGAGTAGCAAGGAGAAGATCAACTATTGAAAATGATCCAATTAACCAATGTTGGATTTTTAGTGGAAGACTCCCACGATTTGACATGAAATTGAGTCTTGAAATCAAATCATTGCTTGAAAAGTATTGGCATGATAATACAAGGGTTTCATCTAATGCGAGAGATGTTTTGAAATTAAGAGTGGGGTGTAAAGTTCGTGATCCTCATCCAAAACACTTATTAGACACAACATTAACTAAATTTTATAAGCAATTTTTAGATGAGGTTGTGTTACTTGGGAAAATTACTCTTAGTCAAAGATCATTTGAAAAATGCAATCCTTGGTATGTGAAAATCAATAAGCAATGAATATCATGTTGTTGCGAAATACATGTTCAATTTTGTTATCACTATGATGTTTTTCGATATATATGATGTAGTTTACATGCTAACAAGATTACGGAGAATTGTGACATTAATATACCACCTGAGACAATCAAGGAGTTTGTAGCAAGTTTGTTTTGTGATAGATCAAATGGGGAAATATTTTTCTTAAGTTCTTGTATTTCTGGACAATGCACTAGTTGTGAAAATTTTTCATTAATTGGACATTGCATGCATGAAATTAGTGAAAATGATTTTGGACAACAATTAGTGGATGTTAAAATATTTAAGAATATTGAGTATCCTCTAAAAGATGGAAAAATTGGAAAGAGATGCGAATTAATCACAAAAAAACTTAGTGTACATGTATTCATTTTAAAATTCAAGAGTAAGATTGTTCCAAAATACATGAAACACTCTCAATATGCTAGATGGCTCAATGGTCAATTCTGCACATGTAGAAATACATTTCCAATTGGTACTATACTATCAGTGGTTGACTTTGCAAAAAATTATACTCTTGCTCCACAAGAGGAAACTCAAGACCAACACTACAATTCAATCCAAGTGTCTATGTTTGTTCATATTGTTTATAGACATGCACATGATAGTACAGAGGATGATAGAAGAATTGTGAGGGAGTATCATTTCTATTTAAGTGATAATTGGATGCACTCGCTAGAGTTTGTTCAAAATTATTTTGATAAATTTTATATTAGTTTAAGAGAACGAGAAATCCACATGAGAGAACATCTCATATGGTCTGATAATTGTACGGGTCAATTTAAGAATGCTCGAATGTTTTATTGGCTTAGTAGGGTTCACAAGGAAACCAATATACCACATATGTGGAGTTTTTTTGAAGCTGGACATGGTAAAGGAGAACATGATGGATTCGGTGCATGTGTGAAGAGAATTTTGGCTAGAGAGAAATTAAAATTTGAGGATGCAACTAAATTTAAAGATGCACATGCTATTGTGGATTGGTGCAATTTAAGATTATCTGTAGCATCAAACGAGAACCATACAGTTAAACAATATTTTTCTTTAAGTAAAAAAAATGACATTCCACATAGACTTGACTGTTAGACAATTAGTGGATCATCATCATGGTATTCATTTAAAAGTTCAGATGCAAGCACATGGAATTTGTGGACAAGGGAGCTTGCATGTTTTTGTCAATTTTATATTTCAGGTGTTTGGAATTCTTGCGAGAATAAAGAATGGGTCAAAGAATGGAAGAAAAGATCGCTAACACCTGATCAAACATATGAGCAAAATGATACAACACTTGAAAAAAATGATGACATATTTGCATCAGAGGACTACGATCATCTTTCAGATCTTGTACATGAAGGTAATTGTATTTTCTATATCAATTTATATTTGAATTCAAATATTGGTACAAGTTTTTTTTTTTGGCAATTAAAATATATGGTAATTTAATTATTGTCACTTTATATTTCAATTTGCAGGACATGTTTATGCTATTGTTGCACTTGAGAACAATGAAGTGGATATAGAGTATTGGTTGGCTAGATGCGTTGAGACCAAACATAAGTTATTACAACCTAGAGAAGATGATGATGGCTTTGATTATCCTACAGGTTCAGTGGTGGTTGTTGGCACCTGGTTATGAAAATACCTAACCAAGAAGAATGGTTTGCCTGCATTCGAAGACTATGAAAAACATAAGAAGATTATACACTACTCACATTTGCTTTTGGAAACTAATATAAAGCTATCGAGATATCATGGAAGACCGTTTAAGAAAGAATTGTGGTTGATTTATATGGAAGAACATGAGATGATTATAGATGCACTGCAGAAAAGAGAGGATGCAGATGGTACAATGGAATAAGTATATACATGTATTTAGATATATGTGTACTTCTAGAATTTTTGATAACTTCATATATAATTTATTTCATTTTTACATCACCTTAACATGTCATAATCTTATTATGTATGCATTGCAGAAAATTGAGGCTTGTATGGAACATCCATACATAAACATCTAAGAAACATCGCACATGCATCCATCTACATCATGTATATATCTAGTACATTTGCATAAATTAGTGTCATTACATTAATAAATAACATCATTACATTAATGTATGATAATAAATACATACATTAACCATCCAAACAATGCATCCATCTAAAGATCCATACAAAAACATCTAAGAAACATCGCATTAAGACCCATTGATCCTAAGTGTACATAAACAGTTTGTAGAATTCCTTAGGGTTTGTAATAGGCTGTGGGGTTGACTAATTAATGTTAAGGGGTCATAATAGGAGATAAGGGGTGTGAATTGATCCTAAGGGGTGAATTGATCTTTAGGGTTTAGGGTCATACTTGGAGCTAAGGGGTCATAATAGGAGCTAAGGGGTGTGAATTGATCCTAAGGAATGAATTGATCTTTAGGGTTTAGGGTTTAGGGTTTAGGGTCATACTAGGAGCTAAGGGGTGTGAATTGATCCTAAGGGGTCATAATAGCTCCTACGATACCTTTGGGTTCCTTATGCTTCCTAGGGGGTCTTAAGGGGTGGTAGGACCCATTCATAAGTACTAAGGGGTAATAATAAATCTTGTGACCCCTTAAGACCCATTAAGATACAATAGGGCCTAAGGGGTGCAAATTGATCCTAAGTGGTCATAAATAGGTCATAGAAATCCTTAGGGTTTCTAATAGGTTGTGGGCATGCCTAGATAATGTTAATGGGTCATAAAGAAACTTGAAGTCCTTAATGGGTCTTATGACCCCTTATGGTACATAATAGGTTCTAAGGGCTTTTAATGGGGCCAAAGTGGTCTTAAGGGGTGGTAGGACCCATTCATAAGTACTAAGGGGTCATAATAGATCCTGTGACCCCTTAAGACCCATTAAGATACATAATAGGGCCTAAGGGGTACAAATTGATCCTAAGTGGTAATAAATAGGTCGTAGAAACCCTTAGGGTTTGTAATAGGTTGTGGGGCTGTCTAGTTAATGTTAAGGGGTCATAAAGAAACTTGAAGTCCTTAATGGGTCTTATGACCCCTTATGGTACATAATAGGTTCTAAGGGTTTTTAATGGGGCCAAAGTGGTCTTAAGGGGTGGTAGGACCCATTCATAAGTACTAAGGGGTCATAATAGATCCTGTGACCCCTTAAGACCCATTAAGATACATAATAGGGCCTAAGGGGTACAAATTGATCCTAAGTGGTCATAAATAGGTCATAGAAATCCTTAGGGTTTTTAATAGGTTGTGGGACTGCCTAGTTAATGTTAAGGGGTCATAAAGAAACTTGAAGTCCTTAATGGGTCTTATGACCCCTTATGGTACGTAATAGGTCCTAAGGGATTTTAATGGGGCCAAAGTGGTCTTAAGGGGTGGTAGGACAAATTCATAAGTACTAAGGGGTCATAATAGATCCTATGACCCCTTAAGACCCATTAAAATACATAATAGGGCCTAAGGGGTACAAATTGAAATTAAGTGGTCATAAATAGGTCGTAGAAACCCTTAGGGCTTGTAATAGGTTGTGGGGCTGTCTAGTTAATGTTAAGGGGTCATAATGAAACTTGAAGTCCTTAATGGGTCTTATGACCCCTTATGGTATGTAATAGGTCCTAAGGGCTTTTAATTGGGCCAAAGTTGTCTTAAGAGGTGGTAGGACCCACTCATAAGTACTAAGGGGTCATAATAGATCCTTTGACCCCTTAAGACCCATTAAGATACATAATAGGGCCTAAGGGGTACAAATTGATCCTATGTGGTCATAAATAGGTCGTAGAAACCCTTAGGGTTTGTGATAGGTTGTGGGGCTTTCTAGTTAATGTTAAGGGGTCATAAAGAAACTTGAAGTCCTTAATGGGTCTTATGACCCCTTATGGTACGTAATAGGTCCTCAGGGCTTTTAATGTGGCCAAAGTGGTCTTAAGGGGTGGTAGGACCCATTCATAAGCACTAAGGGGTCATAATAGATCCTGTGACCCCTTAAGATCCATTAAGATACATAATAGGGTTTCTATTATGTGTTAAAAAATTAAGGTTAAAATAACAAGTTGTGTGTTTCAGGTATGTGGTGTGGGTTTCTCATTTGTTTTAGTTTTCTATTGTACATGTGTGGTTTATACATTTTCAGAAAAAAAATACAAACAAATTTACATCTATATATATACTAAATACAAGAACAAATTAAATACATTTATTAAACTAATTTTAACATCTAAGAAACATCACACATGCATCCATCTAAATCATGTGTATCCAGTACATTTTCATATCCATCTACATTATGTATATCTAAACAATGCATCCATCTAAAGGGTACATAATAGGTCCTAAGAGCTTTTAATGCGTCTAAAGGGGTCTTAAGGGGTGGGAGGACCCATTCATAGGTACTAGGGTTTCTATTATGTGTTAAAAATTTAAGGTTACAAAATTACAAGTTATGTGTTTTAGGTATGTGGTGTGGGTTTCTCATTTGTTTTAATTTTCTATTGTATATTTTCTACTGTACATTTTATGATATATATACTAAATACAAGAAAAAATTAAATACATTTACGTACAATAATTGATTAAATAAATTTGACATACATTGCATTTTTCATAATAAAAATAATAATAAATACTATTAAAAAAATAATAAAAACAATAATTAAACTTAATATATTAAAAAAAGACCTATGTGCAAGTGGTGTAGATGATAAGTGAAGACATAGAGGTGGTGTAGACAGCAACAGAAGAGTTGCAACTCTGAGGGAAAAAAAACAACAAATATGATTAGAAAAATAGTTAAAACTACAAAAAAATTAAAAAAAAATGACAATAAAACTAAAAAAAAGTTGAAAACATCATCACCTGAAGGAATTTGGGCTCTAAAAAAATGGGGTAAAGATGCGGAGCGGGATTGCGCTAGCTGAAAATGACAATAAAAGAGTAAAAAGAAAATTATATAGTTTTTGAAATGGGGTCACATATGAAATGTCACCCCGTTCTGGAACGGGGTAGCATTCCAAACATCACCCCATTTCGAGTGTGACCCCATTTAGCCTCAGGATCCCATCTCTTACGGGGTGACAATTTGAATTAAGGCTTGGGGTCTCAAAAAAAAATATCACCCAGTTTCTTGAAGTGCAATTTTGGGAAAATGACTAAGTTAAAAAGTCCCGCCTCAAGTGGACTCATCTTCTTTCACACACCCATAAGAAGATATGCAACGGAGATGGAACACTGAGAGATTAACATAAGCATATAGAAGTAAAAGGGCTCACCAATACCCTAATATTTCAAAGGTCTTCAAAATCAAGTGGATTCAGTTAGTACTAAGCCAAATACACAACCATAATCTTTGGTTGGATGAACCGAAGATGATTACCCAAGATATTATCCATGTGGTAACCGGTTACCTTATAATCGAGAAAGTAAAAGCACTGAAGCATCCACCTAAGACCGAGACTGAGAATATGACATGAGCCAAATGGGATGGCAGAGGATTAAAATTTTCCACCATAACCGATGATGAGATGAAATTTGGTGCACGCATTCTAGGCTACGAATTCTTCCAAGACATAAGATTGAACAACATTGCATCTGGTGCAGTGGACGCAACGTATAATATTGTAAAGAAAGAAACACAATTGGACTTATCCAAACTACTATTGAATCAGTTAAAAGATAATCTAAAGGCTATTAGGAATGCGAAGTCAAACACATGTAAGTTTGGCTCACTCATAATGTGTATTTTCTTCTACTTTCAAGAAACATTCCCATCGGTAGGAGATGTGAAATGGGATAGCACAAAATCAGTCACCATGCAGATCAGTGAACATATAGCCTCACTGGGAGAAATTTTTTAAAAGGTCATGGATGAATACTTTAATGTATTCAAAGATGGAATGCAAAAGAGGGTAAGGATCCTCGAGCAACTCATTGAGAAATATAAAGATGAAATATTTTTTATGGTTGATACAGATCATACATATATCAAGCCTACTGTACCAAGGATAGTATGGCTTCAACCATTAGAGTATGAGATAAACACTGATCTTGCATCTAAGGCAATTGATGCCTTGATTAATGAACCACTGGATAAGAAACAACCCAAGTTTGGAACATATGAGGAGGCCAAGACAAGAATAAAATCTAGCCTGGTTGTTAAGAAAATTGTCAAGAAAAGGGTATGTTTACGATCATGGTATGCCAAACTAGGCCTTAAGTGGCAATGAAAATTCAGAAAATCAGGGTTAGGAAAGTTGATGTAAAAATTTGGACAAGTTGTCAATCTTATATAGAAAATGTGTAAAAAGAGAATCTGTAGAAAATTGAATCTAGTTTCTAAGCTACTATCCCTTCTTTAAAAAAAAAATTCTATATGGTGAAATTTCAAATTTCAATGCAGTAGTATGAAAATCTTAGCAAAAAGATAAGAAGTAGGTGTATGTCTAACCACCTTAAACACAATCAAATGATAATATTTTTTTACAAGATTCTAGATATAATTAGTAGACTCATGTTCAGATGTGACACATATTATTTTGTAATTTTTTTCCATGTAAATAATTAATTATGATTTTTCTACTACAAATTTTCTGGAATATAAAAAATCCTGGGTCTGACCACCTTAACTTAGTCTAAACTTCATCAAATTGATTTTTTTAAAAGTTTTTAATTGTAGTAGGAAAAGAATAGAATGTGACTCATGTTTTGGATTTCAAAAATATTATATCATTTGAAAGTTATATCTATTTTTCAACCAGTTTATCAATCAGGACTAAAAAGATAAGAAGTAGGTGTATGTCTGACCACCTTAAACACAATCAAATGATAATTTGTTTTACTAGATTATAGATATAAGTATTAGATTAATGTCTGGATGCGACACATATCTTTTTGAAATTTTTTCCAAGTGAATAATAAATTATGATTTTTCTTCTACAACTTTTTCAGAATATAAAAATTCTCATGTCTGACCACCTTAACTTAGTCTAAACTTCATTAAATTGAAATGATTTGGTTTTTTTCTTGTAGTAGGTGAAGCATAGAATGTGACACATGTTTCATATTTAAAAAATGATATACCATTTGAAAGTTATAGTTTTTTTTCAATCAGTCTACCAATCATGACTTCTTTTTCACATCACCACTTTTTTGCATACCATGATCCTACACATACCCAAAAAGGACAAGATGGTAAAGAACCTCAATAAAATACTATCAGCAACTGAGGAAGAAACCAAGAAGGAAGAGGAGACTACAAAGGAGGAAGAAATTGAAGGACAACTACCTATCGGTGAAACTGAAGAAAAGGATGAATCTGAGGCTATAGAGTCAGATTCACCACCTCCTCCACCAACTAAAAAGTGAAGGACAACAACTACTTCTAGAACAAGAAGCCAAACATCTAAGGATTTAACTCCTTCACCTTTGAAGAAAGGAAAGGTCAGAACATACAAGAGGAAAGCTACCACAACGAAGAGAGGGAAAAAAAAGAGAGGAAGGAAGATCATCAGAACCCAAGAATAGATTGAAGATACCGAGCAAGATGAAGCTATAGAAGCAGAAAATATCAAGGTAAAAGCTCCAAAATCTATTGATGAAATTTTTAAATCTATTGCAAATTCAGGATCTATTACAGATTCTAAGATAAGAAGATAACTGAAATTAGATCAAGAAGACCAGAACAAAGTTGAAGATTCCATCATAGAAAAAATGTACAAGTTTAAATATGTACCGATTCAGTTTGAAGGTAATAATGTACCGAGGGAACTATTAGACAGACTATACTATAGATGGACATTTTGTTTGAAGAATGAAAAGGAAATAAGAGAAAGATTACTTTTTACGCTCATGCCTCCTAAATCCAAGAAGGTAGAAATAGATGAGATGATGGAGAAATAAAAAAAGGAGTTCTCACCGAAGTTGAGAGCATATAAATTTCTTGAAGGAAAGCTTATAGAGCTTGAATAGGATAGCCATAAGAAATGGTATAAAATTTTAAACATACCTACTGAGGAAGAAATCCCCAAGCAAGATGTTGGGAAGGCAACTCAAGAACAGATTTTAACAAAAGATAGAAAAGATGACACATCTATTGAGTTAGACAAGGAAGAGGATGACACAACCAGCAATAAGAATGTAGATGTTGCAGATGAATCATGGCCAGACACCACAAATGAAAACATTGTGGATAACCATATCATTGAGATTACCGATGACCCTGTAGATGAAGTTAATAAAGATAAAAATGTCAATATTGCAAAGGAAACAACCGATGAGTAAGACACAATAGTTGACACTGCATAGGTGAACATACCAGGCAAATGCCAATATTGATACAAGCTATCAATATTCTGCAAGAATCAAACAAGTCACTTGAAAAGGATACTACCAAGGATGTAGGGGAAGAAGGAAAGAAAGACAACACAGATGGTCAGAAAGACATCGAAGCCACTCAAATAGTAACTAATACTGATAAGGTTACAAGAGGAGATTCAAAACAATAGGATGCAGACACAATAGAGAAGAATGCAAAAATAAAGAATTATGAAGCTAAGGACACTGATAAAGGAGGTAAACCTAAAGATGGCACTCTTGAGGAAAATGAAAAAGGTGCTACCAACAATGTGAAGGTGAATGTGGAGACATCTATAGACACCCGACAAGCTGAAACTGACACTCAACAACAAAAAAAAGCACAACAAGTTACTTCATCAAGCACAATTGAGAAAGCCGAGAAATTGGCAATGGTTCTACATTCAAGTGCTACACAAAAGAAGAAGAAGAAATCTAAGAAGAATAAGTTGGAAGTCACCCTGAAAGAAATTATTGAAATACCAAAATGTGACCCAACTACACTTGATTTTGAAGCATTACAAGAATATGATGAAATATGCCAAAGAAAGGCATTACATGAGAAGCTAAAGAAAGAGCACTGAGAGTTAATGGTACTGGAAACAACTAGGGATATTGATCATACCAAGCTAATTCTTGATTAATTAGCCACTCTCACCGAAGCAATAACAAATCAAAATATTGATACAGAGAAGGCAATTGAGGAGAGATCAAAGAAGAAGTACTACCAGAAGCTCATTGAGAACATCAGCCATGAAGTGGTAGTGAAAAAGGTAAAGCTATCAAAATTCATTACTGAATTGGATCTAATTATAACTAAAGCTATAACCTTGATTCAAAAACTGAGCACTTTAGACAAGTTCACTAAAGAGAATAGTGGCAATATAGAAAAGTTAGATACAGATCTAGCTAAGAGTGCTAGTAGCTTAACCACCGATGGAGACAATGTAATTAAGTTACATTATGAAAAGATCATTGAGATCAAACGGTTAAAGAAGGAAATGTGGGAAGCAGAAACACACTTCAGGGTAGAAGTCACCGAGCTCCAAGCTCAATTTCTACCGAATCTAACACTGCTCAAACAACACATCAGTTCAGCACGACAATTGATAGCAACTCCCAAGATGTCTGTAGCAGACAACATCTATGACATGCACTCCAAGATAACACTTGAGCACATGGCTCTAGAGAACTTAAAATAACAATGGGAGAAAATTATGGAAGACATGAAGTCTTCACACTCCCACATTTTTGATAAGCTCTAAGGTATAGACCTTTGCCCTTAATATCAAAAAAGGGGGAAAATGATATGTATTCAGATGGGAAAATGGAAAATATGTATATGTATATTGATATGGGTAAAATGATATGTATAGATAGGTAGACACTATATAGTACTACTGACAATAATGATATACTGGCATATACATAGGGGGAGTCATTAAATGACTAAGGATTATATATGTTGTATATACTTAACATTTTGTTAGTATTTTGCACATATCAGTTTTTGATACTAATGTCAAAGGGGGATATTGATGACATTAATTTTACATTAGTATGCAAACAACACTTTCGGTAAGCATACACCGAAAGATAGAACAAAGAGTAAACTAAAAATTAGATATAAAAGAAATCACCGAAATGACTAAGTACAAAGAGAATCGATGACACAACTTTGTGTGAACACCAAAATTCCAAAACAGAAAGATAAAGAGGAAACTAACAGAGGAACATGATGTGCAAGATAAAGTGCAAACCGATGAGACAATTAAAGTGCAACAAATACAACAAAACCGAAAGATAGCCAAGCATAATTGACCATCAGGAACCAAGAGTCAGTTGTAGCCCGCAAAAAGTGGATCTGACTTCCACGTCAGATAAAGAAAGCTTATTATATTTATAGGATTTTGATTTTTTTTAAATCCATTTCTTTAGTGATAAGAAACATGAATGTAAGTTCTTTAATCGGTCTAACTGATTTAAAACACATAGACTAGGAGATCTAGGTACAAGTTCTAAACCTGATCTTAGAGTTAACATTATTTTTCTCCAAACTTGATTATGCCAATCCATCTTATAAATAGATGAAAAAATCATTCATTAAAAAGGATGTGAATATAGAGGAGATGATGAATGAAGCCTACGAGCACATCTATGGATCATATTGAAAGTTTCAAGAATTAGAACATCAAAAGGTGAATTTGGTTAGCAAGAACCAAGAACAGAGGCTACCGTGAATAAGAGGTATTACTCAATCACATTATGTGATAATATCATTTATGTAAACTTAAATGGATTTGTATCAACAATAGGATATTTCATTTACCAGGTCAATTTATAATTTTCTATCATTCTAAAAAGTGTAGAAAAGAGTAAAAATCCTTTCAAATGGATTTAATAGTCCAACTACAAATCTCTTAACCGAGTGCACACTTAACGGTGTTGCTAAAGCTCTTAAATGAGTAGAATTTAATAGCTCTCCACAGTTACTCTTAACCGAGTAGATCATCAGAAGTGATCAAATTGTAAGCGTTAACCGACCCCTTCCAATCTAAAGATAGTGAAGATTTTGTGGGTGCCATCCCCACCATAATTTTTAATTCCTAAAAGGAGTTTTATGCGATATCATATCTTGTGTTATGTGTCAATTACTTTCATGAATGTTTCTATGAATGTTCACATGTATGTTAATGTTATGAATTGATATAACTCACATTAAGATAGTATAGATCAGGTTGAATGGATATGCAATTGATTAAAAAGGTTAATTTATTAAAGGATATAAAATTTTTTAGAGGTACTGATTTACCCCTCCCCTGTTAGTACACACTTCCCATTAATTCCAACAATAGTGGTAGGTTATGCCTAGAAAATGTTTCATTGAAAATATTATAGAAACTTTTAATAAGATGCAATAAACAAGCTTAGGGATGAAATAAACATCCTTTTCCGATGTCCTCCTTGCCTATGTTGAATTGATAGATTGAGAATAGGGTATAAAAACCCACTAAAACATCATGGGTGATCTAACAATAGTGTGTCCCACTTTTCGGGATGAAGGAAATCCATCTTTCCAAATATTTTTTTTAATTTTATGACCTTCACTCGAAGTCCCCTATTTGAACAAAGGGGTTAATAGAATTCACTCAAACTACCTTATGTAGGGGTGTTTGTGTGAAGACCCCCCTTCGTGCGAACTACCCCATATAGGGTAGTTCAGTCGAACATCCCCTTCAAGTGAAGACATTGTTGACCAGTTTTTTTATTAGATATTTTTGGCTACTCATTTCATTTTCACAATTCACTATTGGAGATCTTATGGACCTTGGGCTCAAATGGAACCAGTGACATACAATACGACATCAATGTTGGAAGTCTTAAATGGGAAAGCAAGATACTGAGAGGGGGGATCGGGATCTATAAAACTTTTACACTTACGAAACAAACTGATTCAACATGTATACATAAAAATCAACTACAATACTGTAATAGATCTAACCACTAATGACATCCATGATAAACACATAACACAAAGATTTGGTAACCCAGAAACCCTTGAAAGGTAAAACTGGGGTGGGGATGACACCCACAAATCTTCACTACTGCAGTAACAAAGTATGCCTATTAGGGATACAAATTTTTGATCACTTTTGATGATCTACCATGTGAGGGGTCTACCTTGTTAAGAGCTTATAGATTTATTTAGTCTACTTTGAGTAAAGGATTTAAACTTACAGCTAAGTAAGCACTCTATTAGGAGATTTACAAAAGTGTTTTAGGACTACTTTGTTAAGAGATTTACCCTGATTCACTTGCTAGAATGTCTTAGTACCTAATCCTTTGGTGTGCACTTAAAATTATGATGTTGGATCTCCTCTCTCCAATTCTTAACTGATCTCAAAATCTGATATAACTCTTTTCTGTCCTTCATTGCTCTCTTTGGTCACTCTGCCTAGTCTATGCTTCTGATTTACAAAACTCTACTTCTTTTGCATACACACCCAATCTCTTCTCTTCGCATCCACATCCTTGATTAGGGTTTTGTATCTTTCCTTATATAGATAATTGATGAAGCTTCCAGATCAAGACCAACCATCTAGATTCATCACTTTTTCTGCTTAAGCATTCCTATTTTTGTATTGGTTACATTTCTTGCATAGGGATTAATGATCTCAACCATAGTGTGTAATTCACTCCATTAAATATCTTTAACGATCATTAAATTATACATAGAAGTCAGCCAAAATAGTTTACCTAAGTGTTTGTGCCATTCCAAACACATATATCAAAACTGTCTTGCTTGACATATCCATACACTATCACTCAACACTAATTGTTCTATGCAACTCAACATTCATTCTACTCAGAAATTACTAAGTACACAACGACCATTGACTTGTTCGACAGTAACTACTACTCGTTCTTGACCTTAGTAAGATGACTTGGTTGCAGTGATGACTGACCAACCTTCCTTGTTAATGACTAAGTGTGTGACACTAATAGACAACAATCTCCCCCTTTGGCATTAGTGGCAAAAACACTTTGTCATGAATTTTCAGTACCTTAACAAAATAGTACTCAAGTATTCTAGTACTCCCTCTTTGATTATGCATTGGTCTTCATAAAGACTTCAATACATAGACATCATATGTACATAAATTTTGACATACTCAAGATTTCAAAAATGAGTATTCAAAACTAACAAAACTGTATGTCATACCTTTTTGATCATATACATTTTCAGCTATTTCCCTTTGTCTTCATCTATTTGCTCCTTGTGTTTGTCACTCTTCGCTACTGGGGGTGTAGGGAGCAGAGAGTAATTATCCAAAAATGGTTTGTGGAGCTGTAGAATCATTGCCAATGCATTGTCCCAAATAGATCTCACAGACTCCAAAACTTGTAGTTTAACTTCTAGCTAAGAAGCTAGATCAACCAAACTTTTTTCAATATTGAGAGGATGATCTCTTTGTACTAATTCCTTTGTAGCTATCAATTCTCTCTGCAAGACCTCCAAATGAGGTATCAACATTGTTTGAATAGAGATCAATTTTCCCCTTATGCTACCATCATTAGCCATTAGCTCAGCTAGTCTACCTTGGGCATGATTCAACCTGGTAATTTTGAATGGATTTGGAACTTGCATCCATGTTCAATGAATTTCATGTTAAATTTAAATCTAACTAAAGCTTCTCAATAAGATACTGATTCTCCTAGATTAGAAAGTACAACTTGTTTCACATAAAGCTCTATTGCAACTTTCTCAAGAACTTTGGTCTCAAAATTCCTCTCAGACCATTGCATGAGCTTCTCATTAGCTTCAATATCATCATTGTTCACCTTTTCAACAATATGAACCAATTTATGTGAAGTAGGTGTTTGCTCATTTATATCTTGTAAATCAAATGCATCAACAAAGATATCATTTATATCATGTAATACCTACTTCTGTTTATGTTCTCTTTTTAATTTTTCTTGTTTTCTCTTCCTTTTCAATAAATCCTGCAGAATTAGCACTTGCTCATATGAAAAGTTATTAGTATCTCATTTTGGAGTCACTATAACTTTATCTAGTGTCACTTCTATGCTAGGAGACTTGTCCTTCTTCTTGTGTGACTTTTTCTTCTTTGTATCTGATGTGGTGATACTCTGTTTCTTCCCTCCTTGCAATGTAATGGTGTCACCATCAATTGAAACATAATCCTTTTGAGTAATAATTACTTTCTATTTAGGTGTATGAATGATCTTAGTTTCAGTGAGTGCAAGAGGTGTGACATTCAGTAGTTGTACTAGTGCTTGAATAACCTCTTGCTCCTTAGGCTCATGTGTCTCCTCGATTTCTGTAGGTTTAGTCTCCTCTGTTCCTCCTTCATGAGGTCTTGAGACATCTATTGCAGACTTATCTGCTAGCTCTTCCATGCTCTCATCTCCTTCTGCATTAATTTCAAAGTTATCCTCGGTAGGTGAATTTAGAATGGTGATTGTTGGCTTACCCTACTCTTTGACATTTAAACCTTGTTTATCATCAATTGTGATTGTGATGGAGTTATCAAGTGTAGAATCCATAGTTGATGCATCATCAACCTTCTTCCTTTTTTCTTCCTTAATATTATCTAGCTCATCAATGTCTTCTTTATTTTTAAGCTATATTTGTCTAGATGTTCCTTCATCTTTGTCTGCATTCTTGTCAACTATCAGTCCAAAATTTGTCGTCTAGATTAATATGTTATATTGAGAAAATCCTTCAACACCCTTCCTTAATATAGAATATAATCTTAATTTAGGAATAAAACTATTTTGATATTGGTCCATGAATTTTGTTCTTTGAGTCCGTGTCAAATCATGCATTAGTTCGGATAATGCACCTTCTCTTATCTGCCTTTAAGTCTTAAGGAAAAAATGCCATCTCTCATCAATCTTTTTGAGCAATTCATCAGGGACAAGATTCCCAATTTCTAATGGTGTCATCTTGTATGATCCCAAAATTTATATCGTTGCATCTTCTATATTTTCCTTATCCTATTTACTTAATTGTTCAAATTTAATGAATTTAAATCCTGACAAACCTATGAAACTTCTGATATTATGGAAAATCTCATCAACATTTGTAAGATGCTTGTGTGTAGCTACCTTGAATTTTCTAATATCATCTATGTTTGTCATCTCCTCATCTTCATCATCTTTTCCCAATACATATCTTCTTCTTAGTTTTTTCTTAGGGTGACTCGACTCAACCTTAATTTGAACTTGTTTTCTTTTCCCAGAGCTCTCCCCTTCAGATTTCCTTATTAATATTTTCTTTTGTGGCTTAGATTTTGTTGCAATTTTACATGCCATTGTTCTCAGTCTGGTTGTTCCTGAAGGAGTATACTTCTACTTTGAGCTTTCCTTTCTAGTTGGCCTGACAATCATTTTTCCTTGACCCTTCTTTTGTGCAACCACTTCTTCATTTTCACTTTCTTCTGAATCGCTGGATTGGTCCTTACCATGAGCAAGTGTGTGATCGGAAATGGTGCATTCTCCTCTTCTTCTTCTTGACCTAACATTTTCTCAATATTTTTAACTATCTTCCTTCTTTCTCTCTCCATGGTTGCAGCCTTTAAGCCCATGGTTATCTTAGATTTTTCTTTTGAACATACCTCCCAAATATCTTATCCTTTTCATCAATTTCTTCTGAGAGTAAAGCTGTGATTACTATACATGTTTCATCAATATTTACTCCATAGGGAAATGACCTCAACCATGCTACCCTCGGTACTACAGCTTGTACATATATAAAATCAGTATCAAGAAGGAAACATACATCATCATATATTGTTTCTCTACTAATGATACAGGGATTCTTCTCCTTATCCTCATTTTCTTCTTGAATTCAATAAAGTAATTTACCATAATATTATCAAAATTATCTCCTGATTGCTGAATAAAATCATTTATCTATAGTGTCACTGGTTGGTCCTGACTCCAGACAACATCTCCTAAGGTAGGAAAAGTATTTTGAACATAGAAAAATATACAGAATATCAGGGATCCAAACTTACACATTGAGTTCTTCGCCTTCCTGATTGATGATAAATTATCTTCAAATTGAGTCATTTGCAGCTCGACAAGATCATATGTGTGATCCTTCTTAACTATCTTCCATGCCTGGTCTACTAGAATACCGAGAATACTATCCAATCTTCTCGATTGATGAATTTTGTGTGCAATAACTCTCACTACAAATTTGATTTCAGGATCTGTGACTGTAGAGATTGTCATACCTCGTGTGTTCCATTATACCATACTGTTTGCTTCAATCAATTCCTTATTCTGACATTGTATAGTTCTCTTCCCTTGTACAATAGGGTATCTAGTAACTCGATGGATGATTTCCTTTGTGATTCTTACTAGCCTATTCTCCAACCATGAACTCATATCGTGAACTGTGCTCAGAAGTATTCAAATACATTCAACTTTGAAATCACGAGGGACGTCTAGGGCATGAACTAACCCTTTGTCGGTAATGTCACTACTACATAGAAGGGGGTTTTAAGACAATATCTGAGGCAATTTTTAAGTAAATTGTCTTAACTTGAGACAAAACAAAAGTTGTGTTTTTTCTTAAATATTGTCTTTAAGTGAGTGTTTTAAACTATTGTCTTAAACAATTGTCTCATTGAGACAATATAAAACACAGTATTATTGTCTCATGGAGACAATTTTATTTTTTTCTTTATAAAGACAAATACATCTTTAATCTCACTAATTGTCTTTATTTAGGCAAAAAATATTTTCATTAGAAATAATCACTTTTGTCTCTATAATACTAACAATTCATATTAGGGTATGATGGAATCGAACCATCATTCTCCTACTTGTAAAGTAGGTTCTCTTCCATTGAGCTAGTACCCTTTAAAAAATAATACATAAAGGCGATAATGAAAACATTAAAAGACACAAAAATTACCAAACTTTCAACATTTTATTGAAATTTATAATGCTGAGATATTTGATTTTGGAAGCAATTACATTGGAAAATTGACTGGTAGTCCTAATAGGCCCCAACCTCACCATGAGGTTGGTAACCAGCCTATGGTAATAAGTAATGGTAAAGTTAGCATTAACAGTAACAAACGGAAAATTACAAAAAATTGAAATTAACCGAAGATTGAATAGGCCCACAACGCCCAACCAAAAAGTCCAGAAAAAAAAGTTAACCATTAACAGAGGAAAAGGAAACTACTTGGGGTTATCTTCCCTGCCAATCAAGAAGAGCTTAAGCTAGTCGTCCATGAGGAACTGGTACAGTTCTTCATCCTTTCACTCACCTCCCAAATTCATTTTCTCCATATGAAGGAGTTGGAGTGTAGTAGCAGCCGCATGCATGACTTTCACAGCAAAGTCTGCAATCCTATTAAAGCTTTCCCTAAGATTTTTAATTTCTACCCTCACTTCCTTTAGCTCCTCCTTAGGATCAGAAAGCAAGAGGGGCTCTTGAGGACCTTTAGTAACATGGTGAGTGTCACTCACAGCATCAGACATTTTCTCATTAGTATTTTTAGTGTCCTCCGGGGCTCCCTTAATAACCACTTGGGGGCTAAGGGACTGGGAAGTTAGGAGCGGCGAGTCTGCTTTCGTCTCCACAAAGAGATTTTTATTTGAAAGGTCAAAGGCAGGGAGACATAAATTGGCAGCGACATGAGAGTCATGAATTTCTTAGTCCCGTCCACAATAGAGCTTTTCTTCTTTTTTTCCCTTTCTTTCTCCTCAACCTTAACTTTCTTCCCCACTTTAGCTTTCCCCCTGATGACGTGCTTAATTTCTTCTTCCTCCTCTGAATCTTCTTCCTCTTCATCCTCATCAAGGCACCTCTTTCTCACATCTTTTTTCTTGTATCTGGTTTTGGTAGAAATTCTGTTAGATCTCCACCTACTATCATTCTCCTCCTTATCTCCTTCAGACTCAATGGTGATTTGGTCATCGTGAGCAGAACCCAACTTATTCTTCTTGGAAACAGGGGTTTTGGAAGAAGTCATGGGGTTAGAAAGACTGACCTGCAGCTCATTAGGATTATCAGGATACAACATAAAGTTATGAAGAGTGACAGTCCTAGGTAGACAGAGGGCTAAATGGAAATTGTATAGGCATAACATTAAACCCTGATGGAGAATACAATAATTTTACCTAGATTTTATTTTTTCTCTGACTTCCATAATAGAAGCTTCCATCGAATGGAGCAGAAAAAATAGAAAGGAGATGGAATCATTGTACCTGAAGTGGTTAAGGAGAGGGAAACGGTAGTTGTAACAGGTGCCAAAGTGGCCTTCCAGAGTGATATAATTCATCAAAATGAGGCACATTTCATTCCATGGGTCGGGCAGCGTGATTCTATTGAAACCTCCCCTAAATTGTTTGGGAATCTCCATTTTCTTGAAGAATATTTTCATATGGGTGTCATCTTGGCTTTTGGTGATCTTCTTCCATTTTCTCCCCTCTTTGGAGAGACCTGTGGCCTGCGCAATAACCTCCTCATTAATCTAAAAACTTATTCCATTTATCGTGACTTTGCGCTCATCCCAAGTTTTTACCAACTACAGGGAGACTAGTTCATCACTGCCACCCATAGCCTTCATGAGCGAGAAGAAACTGCCCTCCTTAAGGTAGTTGAGAATGCACAAATTTTTGATTAATTCATCCTCAATCCTAGCAGGTTCCACCCGCACCATGTTCCCACCCATCTCTGAGCTGTAATCAGGAAAGTCTTCCTCCTTGGTCTCAACCGACATTCCACCTTTCCCTCCTTTGTTCAGCACAAACCTCACCAGAGCAAAGCCAACAACCCAACAAATGTAGAATGTTTTTTTCTAGATAAAAAACTAGGTGGTTTTAATATCTGCCTTCTCACAAAGTTGGCCCGTACTATTCACATGGTTGGCCGAGATAAATGAATAAGCTTTGCATGTCGAGAAATGATAACGCCACAAAGGCTTGATCTAACTATTAATCGCATTAGTCATATCATTCTTTCCCTTGCGCGTGTCATGCTCCATGTCTTCTTTTAATTTGAAAAATCCCATACTCTTTCTAAAAATGGCATTGATAGCCCGTCTTTCCAGTTGGCAATAATTAATAGAATCAAATCCCGTATCTCTTTTAAAATTTGAAATGATGCGGCACCACGTGAACTTGCCTGCCATCTTTCTCGACCAATCAAAATCAGCCTCGTTATTCATCATTAAATTTGCTTTCTTTTTCCATAAGCAAAATAACATGCTTGGGTAGAGAATTTAAATTTCTCCAGCATCTTAAGCCATTCTTTGCAAAACCCATGGTCGCTAGCATGTCAGCCACTGCATTACCTTCTCGATAAATGTGCTGAAGGTTGAAATCATCGAACCTGGGAAGCAGCAAACAAATGTCTTGTAGCACATTTGCTAGGATCTAGCTAGTAGTATATTTCCCTTTAACCGGCTCAATCACCATTTTAGAATCACCTTCTATGATTAATCTTTTAATCTCAATATTAGATGCCACCTTTAAACCCCATAGGAGATCAGACATCTCAGCCAAATTATTAGACCCCTTCCTCAGGTGGAAAGCATAGGCCAAGATCAAGTGACCCTTTTGATCTCTAAGAATGCCTCCACCCACATCAAGACCATTGAAGGTAGCGCCATCAAAGTTCAGCTTGGTTATTTTTTCCTCCGGGGGTGACCATTTAGTGTTTAGTCTAGACAAAATTTTGGAGTTGTTCGTCACATAGAAAGAGGTGGGAAGAACCCATTCCTTAGCTATCATACACTCCAATTCCTTGGGGGGATGGGGGGGATTTTCCAGTGGCAGGTATCTAGGTTTTTCTTCAGTAGATTCACAGTCAACCGCACCGTACCTTCAACATTGTTGTCTTCTCCTCTAAAAATCTGATTATTCTGTTCCTTCCATATACTCTAGTAGACATGTGGGGGTAATAGACACCAAAGGATGTTGATGAGAGGGTGCTTAGCTATGTGACCCTAGTTATTAATAAATTGGTCTAAGTGCTCCAAAAAGACCTAGTCCAGCTATAGTTTGCTCATGATTTTTGCCCACACTTGAGAAGCATAAGGGCAGTGTATAAGAATATGATTTATTGTCTCAGCCTGCATTTTACAAAGAACACACCTATTGACCAGTTGGACTCCCCATTTCTGGAGGTTGTCTAACATAAGGATTTTTCCATGAAGAGCGGTCCACCAGAAAATTTTTATTTTGGGGATGAGCTGGGGAAACCAAATGTTTCCCCAACTCATCTCAACGGCCAAAACCTTAATGTTAGCAAGGTAAGCAGATTTGACCGTAACCTCCCCCGATTTGTTGTGACACCACACAGCCTTGTCAAAAATTTGAGAGATGGGGATCCTGATCTCAGCAATCAGTTCCTGTAGCTCTAGAATGTAGGGTGGGACATGCTCCTAGCCATGGTAAGCATTAGCAATGTTTTTCCATTTCTTATCCTGTGAAATGTAGTCACTGACTTTGTCTCCAAAATGAGAAATCAAATGATCCCTGAGGAGATTAAGTTTGTTTCTACTGAGAGGTTTATCCCCCACCCACCAGTCCTCCCAGAAATGTATATGCTTGCCATCACCCAACACCCATTTTAAGCCTCTAAGGAGGATACCTTTACTTTTCACCATGAAGTTCCAGAATTTAGAGCCAGTGGGGTAGTTTTGGCCCAGGGGGAATTGGTCATTTAAGTAGTATTTGGCCTTCAGAATTTTACACCAACCGGAGTTTCCTCTAAAAAGTTTCCACCCAAGTTTGGTTATTAGCGCCTTATTAAGATATTTTATCTTTCTCACTCACAGCCCTCCAACATTCTTAGGTTGGCAAATCGTTTCCCAGCTAATCAGGTTCATTTTAGCCTTTTCCTCCGTTCCGGACCATAGGAAGTTCCTTTGGATTTTTCCCAGTTTCTCTGTTGTTCTGTCATTGATTTTGAAAAGAGATAGGAAGTAAACAGGTATTCCTTGGAGGGCCACCGCTAGAAGTTGGAGCTTCCCCGCATTACTGAGGACCTTACCTTTCCATCCGGCCAATTTTTTTTGCATTTTTTTGAGGATGGAGTTCCAGAAAGGGTCAGAGACTTGCTTCACAGTGAGAGGGAGCCCGAGATAGGTGTCAGGAAGTATACCACCCTTACAACCAATAGATTCCATAATTTTCAATAGGGTTCTCTATTCAGAATTAAAGAAGTAAATTTTTCTTTTGCTATAATTGTTGTCATTAGAATCAAGAGAATAAAAATCCAAAGATGTTTGTTACAAATCAATCCCTAGTGAGTCTCATAAGAGAATTGGAAAACAAAAAGACAACAATAAAATGAAGGAAAACTATTCATCTAAAGCATGATCAAGTGAAAGAAAAGTGAACTATGGATTCAAGAAAGAGATCCATAATTCTTAACAATCTTTCTATAATCAACATCAAAGCTCGTTTAGTGAAATAATTAGAAACAACTTTCCACTCTTGAAAAATATGAATTTAAGAGATGGAATCAAAATTTTATGCTATAAAAAGAATTTGTGTCACATAAAGAGCCAGCCTCCAAGACATTGGAGTCACTATTATCATAAGGTTTTAACAAATTACAAATTTGTATTAAAATTATCCAAATAATTACTAGATCTACAAGAAATTATTGACAATCACTCAGAGGTTTTTGAAGATATGCATAAAGGAATTCCTCCTAAAAGGGATCAATTTCATGTCATTCAACTATTATTAGGAGGCCCACCACCCAATATCAAGACCTATAGGTACTCGTGTATTGACAAAATTGAGATTGAGAAAATGGTTGAAGGATGGTTGAGCTAAATGTCATCAAGCATAGCTAGAGTGTTTGATTTTTTCCTTGTGATAGTTTGTAAAAAGGATGACACTTGACACAATCCCAAACCATAGAGAGCTCAAAAAGTACATCATCAAAGATACATTTTTAATTCCAATCACTAATGATTTACTAAATGAATTGAATGAAGCTATATTTTTTACAAAATTTGATCTTAGATTAGGTTAGCAAATTGGAACAAAGGAAAAGTTACTAAATTGGCTGAATGAAGCTATATTTTTTTAAAAACTTGATCTTAGATTAGGTTAACAAATTAGAACTAACAAAGAGTTACTAAATGAGTTGAATGAAGCTATAATTTTTACAAAACTTGATCTTAGATTAGGTTAGCAAATTAGAAATAATGAAAAGTTATGTTGGATCCAAAGTTAATTTTCTAAACAAGCACAACAAAGTTGAGGACTACTAAAATTATCAATTATCTCATTCAAAGAAAGAGTTTCGTGATTGAAGATAACACGTGATAACTAAAAGAAGAAAAATCAATAATAAAATAAAGTGACGAAGTAGAAGAACAATATGAAGAATAGGAAGAAGATAATGATGATGAAGATTTTAAACAAAAGAATCCATAGTTAATCTACATCAAAGACAATTATTTTTTGAAGAAAGGGGGCATATGCCCTTAATGCTATAGTGTAAAAGATTTGAGGTAGCTGGTTTGTGACTACCTTTATTCTTAATTATGTTACATTATTATTTTTAATTTTATATTTAGATAGTTAGGCCATCTTAAGTGTTGTATTAGATATTAAAGTTGGTCTTAGTCACATCAAAGATATAATAAGTAGGGTATACATAGAAAATAGAGGTTAATTATTATCAACATATTAAATATTATCTTTTTATTAAAAATATCCTCTCAAAATTACATATTAATATCAAGTATGTGTGTTCCATGCAAGTACCTGGGAATTGCTTTTTTTCAATGGGCCCAACAAGTTTGTATATTGGAATAACATTATTTCATCAGTCAAGGACAAAATCTCTTCATGGAAGACATGTTGGCTGTCATTAGCGGGTAGATTCTCTTAATCAGGTCAGTTCTCTGGACTATACCAAATTATGTGATGTTAGTTATTTAAGTCCCAAAGATAGTCATTAATAGAGTTAAAAAGTACATGAGATAATTTCTATGGAAAGGCAATATGGTTGAAAATAAAAAGATTGATCTCATCTCTTGGGATAACACATGTACCTCTAAGATGCATGGAGGGGCAGGTATTCATAGTTTAGAAGAAAGAAATTTGAGTCTAGGAGCCAAATTAGCATGGAATATTTTTGAGAAATCCAACTCCATGTGGGCACAAATGATAAGAGAAAAGTATTTAGATGATAGTACTCCATAAAGAATCTTCACAATATCCAATCCTCCAAAAGTCTCTCCAATGTGGAACTTTATTATCAATTGTAGGAAATCCATAGTACCACACTTGTCATCGATGGTGAAATTAGGGAATAAAGAAATGTTTTGGGAGGATTCTTGGACTAGAAATACACCCTTAGATTCTTTTTGAAATTTGAACCAAGGAAAAATAATTTTATGATAAGAATGGGGATTCAAAGTTATTGAATGCTTTCAAGTAGTAATGGTTAATGGACAACACAGTTACAAATGGAAAGACCTATCTTTAGTTAATATACCGGGGGACCAAAAGGAGCATCTCGAATTTTTTTAAGTCAAAGATATATCTTTCCTTCAGATAACTCAGATCAATTAATTTGGTTTAGGAGTAGGAATGGAAGATACAATGTTAAACAAGGATATCAAGTCCTTAAAGAAAGAAAGAAGGCTAAGGTTGGTAGGGAATACTCTTTCTGCTGGCATGATGGAGTCTTTCGCAAAGCAGGGGCTTTCATATGGCTAGCCTTGGAAAATAGGATTTTAACAACTCTTAGATTGGCAAAGTTGGGCATAGCGGGTGAGTTCAAGTATTTTTTATGTGGTGGTGAAAAAGAATCTATGGATCATTTGTGTATTTCTTCTCCATATACACAACACTGCTAGACACGGTTGTTAAACAAACTTAGGTGGTGTGGTGCATTACCAAGAACTTTCAGAGAATTATTGGAAGGATGGAAAACTTTGCATAAGGATTCTTTTTTTGCAAGCATATGGAATATTGCACCGACAATTGTGATGTGGAATGTTTGGTGGGAAAGAAAAGAATATTTAGAAAGGATAGCTAACATGTGGTAAGGTATTTGAGTTAATTGAGAAATTCATTTCACAGAATGTTATCCCATTCACAACTAGAGACAAATCAATATCTTTGGTATTCTCTACAATTGAATGTCAAGTGCTGAATGACTGGCCACTCATTCGCATCCCATTTAACGGTGTCATGGTGGGTAAGCCTACAAAGTTCTCTATTAGAGAAAAGAGTAAATGGGTTCCCCCACAAGCTGGTTTTATTAAACTGAACGTTTAACAGAGCGTCAAAGGGTAACTCGGGTAGGTTAGGAGCCAGATGTATAATAATAAATTGTCATGGTGAGATTATAGGGGCTATGGAAATTAAACTTCCCAGTGGTACAAATAACACTGCAGAGACAAGTGCATTATTAGCAGGAATTCAATTGGTAGTGAAGTGGAAGGTGAAAAAAATTCACATTGAAGGTGACTCCCAAATCGTGATCTGGACTCTAATGGTAAATAAGATATGCAATTAGAAAATTGACTATGTGTTGTTAGAGGTATGGAAAATGCTACCACAGTTTGAGGAATACACTATGAGTCATTATTTTAGAGAAGCAAATCGGATGACTGACTGGCTTGCAAATCATGCACTTAACTTATAGAATGAAACTGATCATGAGTTTGGGCCAGACGAGTGATTGCAAAAATTGGTTGAAGAAAATATCTTCGAAGGAGGAAATAGAAATGACTAAGCTAAACAATAGTTTTAGTAAGAAAATAGACAAGTATCAACATAAATAGAAGGTACATCTAGCTGGGATATAGTAATACTCAAAGAATTGCAGTAGGGGCTACCAAAGGAAATATAAATGCTAGATCATGAAAACCAGATAATTTGCACAAATACTGAGGATCATTAAAATTGACCATGGAATCTTTACAGGAATAGTTTGGTAGCATACTTGGTAATGAGGATTCGATTCAACGGGCAATTTTGGAGGAATAAAATTGCCTCATTGGTAAGAATTTGGGAATACCAATATGTGGCAGACCCGTGCAGTGTGGATGGATGCAATATGCAACTTGGAAGGGCAGTTAGGACAATAGGTGCTGACATGGAGGTTCACACTTTTTTGAGGGAGTAATGTCATGATATTGTTGTTGTATACAACTGGGAAAATACTATATCATATTTTTATGTGGGTATAGTCTGGAATAGTCAAATCCATTGTTTTTGGGGCTGTGAAGGCATTGTAAAATTAGTATGATACACATGGAAAACTTTGAGAATGTAATCCTTTATTATATATAAATAATATAAAGTATAGGTCTCTTGGCCTTTTATCAAAAACAAAAAATCAAGTATGTGTAAATTTATTCTTCTATTGTAAACATTGTTCCATTGAAAAAGAATTAAACTATCCATTCTAGATTGGATGGAAAAATTGCTACACAATCTAATCCACAAACTACTACATATGATTTTACTATAGATTATAAAAACCTTACATAATATTATCAAATATTTCTAATTATATTCTTCCATTTTACAAATTATTTCATTGCCAACCAAAACTAGACTTGGACTTACATTTATAAATGCACATAAACCCTTAAAATAAGGCAAGGAAATACCATCCCAATGATAGGGTTTTGCCATTAATCAATCGATTTCGATGAGAAAATATAATTATCTGCAGGGGTCTTCAAAATTTCTTACTCCACTGTGGCTGACCCAGCTAAGGTAAAATAAAATAAAATAAAATAATGATCTTTGAAAGAAATGTCAATTTAAGATATAAACGACAACCAAAACATGTTAGATTGGCAATGAGAAGACAAACAGAAATCTACAATTCAATGTTCAAAAGACGTTAAGTTGCTTAAATAAACGATGTCTATAACAATTGCCATCGATACTTCCCTTTCAAAATGGCCTGCACAAAGCAGGCAAGTCGTATCACACGAAGCATCAGTCTCTCTCTCAGGTGACAACAATTTGCAATATCTCTGGCTTTGTAACTTCTGGCATTCCGAGAAGTGGGAAACAACAATCTAACAGGGCAGATGGCAGTAAAAGTGACAATGGCGGCGGTGAAATAATTTCCGGCGCTGGAGGGGCTGAGCGTGTCAATGGCGGTGCTGCAGTTTCCGGCGGGTGGAATAAACCCTCTTCACACTCACCCCCGCGCTTTTGAACTTCTGATGCTTGTGTATGGAACTCTCCAAGTTGGAATTGTGGACACCACTCGAAAGCTCTTCACGCAGACCCTCACTACTGGGAATTTGTTTGTGTTTCCCAAATGAATACGGATCCTGCGTATGAGGCCATGGCTATTTCTGGCTTTGGAAGCGCCAGCGCAGGCACTGTGTCAGTCCCTACTACTCTCTTCACAAGCGGTATCCCCGATGATGTTCTTACCAAATCATTCGAGACAGACGCTAAGACTATCGAGCACCTCATTTTTCCCACTTGATCTCACTTGATCTCTCTTTGAATGAGAATCTTGGACGAGACCTTTCTTTCATTGGACAACAAACGTTTTGTTTGTCACTAACCAGCCTTGATCTCTCAGGGACAGCTATGGAGGGGCAAATTCCATCTACTATAGGCAATATGTCATCCTAGGAGCATCTTCGTCTGTCAGGCACCAGAATTGAAGGCGAGATTCCAACTGCTATAGGCAATTTGTTGTCCTTGCAAAGTGTTGATCTGTCAGGTAGCAGAATTGGAGGTGAGATTCCAGCTGCTATAGGGAATGCAACATCCTTGCAAAGTCTTTATCTGTGGGATACCAGAATTCAAGGTGAGATTCCTCTCTCCATCGTCAATCTCTCTAAACTTGTTGACTTGGAGCTGTCCAACAACAAGTTAACAGGGGTAATCCCACCTTCGTTGGACTCACTTTCTTCCCTTGAAAGTCTTCACCTTCACGCCAACCAGTTGAATGGTACAATTCCATCTACTATTTCATGTCTTGTTAGCTTAAGAAGCCTTTGGCTTGACTCCAACAGTTTAAGCGGCTCTATTCCCCTTTCTGTATTCGATAATCTCACTAGACTTAAAGAGTTGTTTCTTTCTGACAATAACTTAACTGTGAACTATAATTCAACATGGATTCCACAGTTTACGCTTTCCTATTTGGGATTAGGCTCTTGCAATTTAGATAGAATTCCATCATTTCTTGTGACCCAATATGACTTGGGATATCTGGACCTATCTACTAATAGTATCGCAGCAAATATTCCTTCGTGGATATGGGACTTCCCCAGTTTTGACTATTTGAACCTTAGTTGTAATCAATTGGCAGGGTCATTTCCATCTAGCCTAACATCTAGAGCTTATTCGTCTATGGATTTTCACAATAACAGTTTAGAAGGCGCTCTTCCTTTTTCTCTTGTTGTTACGGATGTGTTGGATTTATCGATGAATAAGTTCAATGGTTCTATTCCAACTGATATTGGTGCACATCTTCAATATACAAAGTTCATATCCTTGTCGAGGAATAATCTCAGTGGAGCCATTCCAGATTCTATTTGCACTTCACATTTGCAGATTCTGGACCATTCAAAAAATATGCTAAGTAGTATGATTCCTCATTTAACCAGGAATTGTTCTTCTCTCAGTGTTCTAGATTTGGCTGAAAATCATCTAAAAGGTAAATTGCCAGCAAAATATTATAGAAAACTTCAAGAAGATGTAATCAACAAAATACACATCCTTTTCTAATGTCCTCCTTGCCTATGTTGAATTGATAGATTTGGAATAGGGTATAAAAACCCATTAAAACATTATGGGTTATCTCACAATAGTGTGTCCCACTTTTTGGGATGAAGGAAATCCATCTTTCCAAATATTTTTTAATCTTACGGCCTTCGCTCAAAGCCCCCTATTCACACGAAGGGGTTAATAGAATTCACGCGAACTACCTTACGTGGGAGTGTTCGCATGAAGACCCCCCTTCGTACGAACTACCCCACGTAAGGTAGTTCACTCGAACACCTCCTTCAAGTGAAGCCATTGTTGACCAGATTTTTTTATATATATATTTCTGGCTGCCCATTTCATTTTCACAATTCACTATTGGAGATCTTGTGGACCTAGGTCTTAGAGAGACCCAATGACGTCAAGTAGGACATCAGTATTGGAAGTATTAAATGGGAAAGCAAGATACTGAGAGGGGGGGGGGGGGGGGGGAANGGGGGTGAATCAGGATCTATAAAATTTTTACACTTTTGAAAAAAACTAATTCAACATGTATACATAAACATTAACTGCAATACTATAATAGATCTAACTACTAATCACATCCATGATAAGAAAATAACACAAAGATTTGGTAACCCAGAAACCCTTGAAAGGTAAAACTGGGGTGGGGATGACACCCACAAATCTTCACTACTGCAGTAACAAAGTATGCCTGCTAGAGCTACAAAGTTTTGATCACTTCTGATGATCTACCATGTGAGGGATCTACCCTGTTAAAAGCTTATAGATTTATTCAATCTAATTTGATTAAAGGATTTAAACTTACAGCTAAGTAAGCACTCTATTAGGAGATTTACAAAAGTCTGTTAGGACTACTCTGTTAAGATATTTACCCTAATTCACTTGCTAGAATGTATCAATACCTGATCCTTTGGTTTGCACTTCAAATTATGATGTCAGATCTCCTCTTCCCAACTCTTAACTAATCTCAAAATCTGATATAACTCTTTTCTATCCTTCACTACTCTGCTCGGTCACTCTGCCTGGTCTATGCTTTTGATATACAAAACTCTGCTTCTTCTGCATAAACACCTGATTTCTTCTCTTCGCATCCACATCCATGATTAGGGTTTTATATCTTTCCTTATATAGATAATTGATGAAGCTTCCAGATCAATATCAACAATCTAGATTCATCACTTTTTCCACTTAAGCATTCCTATTTTTTGATTGGTTACATTGCTTGCATAGGGATTAATAATCTCAACCATAGCATGTAATTAACTGCATTAAATATCTTTAACGATCATTAAATCATACATAGAAGTTGGCTAAAATAGTCTACCTCAGTGTTTGTGCCATTCCAAACACATATACCAAAACTGTCTTGCTCGACATATCCATATGCTGTCACTCGACACTAATTGTTCTATGCAACTCGACATTCATTCTTCTCGGCAACTACTGAGTACTCGGTGACCATTGAATTGTTTAACAATAACAACTGCTCGGTCTCAGCCTTAGTAGGATGGCTTGGTCGTAGTGATGACCGACCAACTTGCTTTGTTAATGACTAAGTGTGTGACACTAATAGACAACATAACTTGGAGATCAACAATCTCCCTTTTGACATTAGTGGAAAAAACACTTTGTCATGAATTTTTAGTACCTTAACAAAATAGTACTCAAGTATTCCAGTACTCCCCCTAAGATTATAAATTTGTCTTTATAAAGACTTCAATACATAGGGGTGCAAGCACAAAGTTGAGTGCCAATTCCGCGGAAGTCCGCGGCCAAAAAAAATTGGCAACCAGAAACGGGCACCCGTTTTTTAAGAAACGGGTGCCCGTTATGGTTCGGGTGCCCGAGCCGTGAATATAAAATGGGTGCCCGTTTTCAAAATGGGCACCTGTTTTGGTTCAGGTACCCGTAGCAAAACGGGCACCTGTTTTTAAAAAATGGGTGCCCATTTTTTAAAAGTATTTAAAATTTGTTTTAAACCGTTTTGCAAATCATTTTCACAATTTGCAAAACGGGATCACGTTTTTATCTGAACGGGTACCCATTTTTGAGAGCTACCACCGACCCCCCTGCTGCCATTTTTCCTACTACAGGTACGTATTATTGTTTTTTATTATTGTTTTTTATTAAAAATCTTTTTTATTATTGTTTTTAATTAGTTTAATGTTAAAAATTGTATATTGTGTTTAATGTTTATAGTTTTTGAGAGCTATCACCGACTCCCCTGCTGCCATTTTTCCAGGTACGTATTATTGTTTTTATTTGTTTTTTATTATTTTTTTTATTAAAAATATTTTTTATTATTGTTTTTAATTAGTTTAATGTTAAAAATTGTATATT
>MU223464.1:818229-838962 GCA_018584345.1 Thuja plicata
GGAATATTATTGTTTTTATGTACGACTGAACAAAAATATTCATTATAGATAGCATATATTCTGAAACTAAAACTGATCCACACAATCAAGAAAATTGAGTGTAGATCTCTCTGACATAAACGAGACCAAGGTGGTTAAATTTCGTTGGAGAATCCGTTATAGGTTTTGAAACATTTGTATTGTAGCCTTGGCGCTCTCATCTCAACCCACGGAGAAGACATCCAAAACATAGCCGGTACCTTACCATTGAATTCCTCGCAATTCTCTGCAACAAAACCTCTCATCGTCCTATAAATACACTCCTCCTAACAATTCCCCCTCACACCCAAACGTTCAGAATTCTCCCTCTCTGAGGTATTTATATTCTGAAAGAGATGGAATTTAATGGAGCATGTTTGGTGGCAATTTTAGTGGTATTCAGTAGTGCTGGCGTAATATATGCCTCGGATCCTAATATTCTCACAGATTTCACTGTTCCGGCAGGAGTGAACCCACTTAATTTGACTGGCGATTTCTTCACTTTCACGGGATTTCGAGAATTGGTTAACACCAACATGACGGGGCAGACGGCATTTAAAGTGACAAAGGCATCGGCGAAAGAATTTCCGGCGCTGGATGGGATGAGCGTGTCAATGGCGGTGCTGCAATTTCCGGCGGGCGGATTGAACCCTCCTCACACTCATCCCCGCGCTTCTGAACTCCTGTTGGTCGTGGACGGAACTCTCCAAGTTGGAATTGTGGACACCACTGGAAAGCTCTTCACGCAGACACTGAGCACAGGGGATTTATTTGTGTTTCCCAAGGGACTCGTCCATTACCAAATGAATACAGATCCCGCATACGAGGCCATGGCTATTTCTGGATTTGGAAGCGCCAGTGCAGGCACCGTTTCGGTCCCTACTACTCTCTTCACAAGCGATATTCCCGATGATGTTCTCGCCAAATCATTCAAGACAGACGCCAAGACTATCGAGCACCTCAAGGCTGGCCTTAAAAGTCCTTGAGAACATGGCTTCTTCCACCATCCATCGTTGACAGCCACAGAATAACGTTTTCTCTTTGATTTCCTCTTCCTTAGCTTCGAATATGTTTTTCAGTCAGTCTGTTTTCTCTTGTGCTTGTCACTATAATAAAAGCTTGCAATATGTTTTTGGCCCTGGCTAAGCTCCAACAAAATATATCAAAGACATTTTTTTTTTTCAAATTCGAGAAAACATACTGAATTTTTTGCAATTTTTTTTGTGGTTTTCGATCAAAAAATATGTAGATCATGAAGAACATATGCTGAAAATTTCAAGAAAATCTGTTGTGCTTACGAAATTTTGAAATTTGGTCAATGGTGCATTTTGTTGGGAGCTCAGCGGCATCCTAGGTTTTTCAGTCATTCTATTTTCACTTGTGTTTGTCACTATAATAAATGCATCTATTTTCTACGTTTGGTTGCCGATTTCAAAATTAGGATTGGAATGAAAGATGACCGAGAATATCCTTTTTCTGTGTTTGGTTCTACATTTTCGAATTAGAATTGGAATTTGATGAAGTTTTTTTTTTTAATATTTTTTGATTCAACAAATTATTTATGTTTTTCATTTTTTAATTTTAATTATTTTTAAAAAAATTATATTTTTAATTAGATAATCGTATACAAGTTTATTTATCTAAAATTTAATAATTTTTGTTTTTCAATTTTATTTCGAATAGTAAACTTTTTTGTATTTATATAGAAAGTCATAAACAAGTTAAAAACAATAGAATAATCATGACATTACCAAAATTTGTCCTACATATCACATGAAATTATAAAAAAGTATCAGCAATATGGGGCCTCAGTAATATGGGGCCTCTCTTTTAACCACATTTACGCATATGGTCCCAACAAACTAGTGCGATTATTACACAAAGAAGGCATCGTAGAAACATGAATTTGACTTTATAGATAACTTTGGCTCTTTCCATTAACACAATCTGGGTGGTAATAGCTATCTCTTGTGCCTTGCAAAACTTGCACTCGTCTCCCGCATCAGGTATAGATGTAGATGCCATAGACGTAGATGGGGCTTCATCGACTCACCAAAAGTATTGATATCCATTGCCTCCCTACAATACCATAGCTAAATTAGTTATTGCTATAATGATTAATTTTTATTATTTATAAATATTAAATATAGTGGAGTTAACAACCTTCTTCCTATTTGGGCAAGACCAAAATTTAAACTCAGTATTAGTTATCGTGTGTGACGTCTTCAACATGCAATGCCCAACACCAGACTGACACATAGGCACATTCACCAAAGCCATCACCTTTGTATCAAACAAATTGCACTGTCACTCTCCATATCATTTTTGTTTGTAGATTATTTTGTTCATTCATACTATTGAAGCACCATAACATATTATTGGAGACAGATAGCAACATTCAAATAACAACATGATTATTTTCTATCAGTACAAAAGGAAAGAGTTTCATATATGTTGATATTACGAATCTAAACAAAAATACAATGAAACATCTATATCATGAGATAGAAGATGGGGAAGAACAATATCCAGGAATTGAATGGTGGTGTGAAAAAAACCATTAACTAAAAAACACAAGGGAAATCTAAGCCCTTATGCCCCACATTCGATGATCAACCGTCTCATATCTAACTCATTCTTCCCATTACTCTACATAGTCTTACAAGCTCAATTCTGCATATAGCAACCAAACATGATACAAAAAGTAAAACCTATTTATATTTAAATGGAATACAAAAAAGGAGTACCATCACAAGTATGGACCGTATACAATCATGAACAATAAAAAATTATCAAAGTAAACATTTTTAATATTAGCATATGTGTAGTTTTACAATATTAGTATATGTGTAGTCTCAGAACAATCCATTTCTTTTTCTTTACGAACTTGTGTTTATGAAAAATTAATGCAATATCAAAAGAGATTCAAGATGAAATAGAACATTGAACAAAGTAGAAGTATTCCACTTAATTTCCTAATGCAACAAGAATAAAAAATTCAACATGTATAATGAAAAATGAATGAAATATCAAAAGAGATTCAAGATGAAATAAACCATTGAATAAAGTATAAGTATTCCACTTAATTTCCTAATGCAAAATGAACAACAAATGTAACAGGTATATACATATAACGTGGGGCAGAATCATGTATAGTACAATCATGTACCAAAACACATTTCTATCACCATATGTTCTCAAGAACTAGAAATGGACAATTCTGATACTTTGTCATTACAAAACATTAATTGAGCATTCATCATGTGGTAATCCTTTGTGTATTCCACTTAAATATGTGAAAAGAAACATACCTAACTATTGCAAAATTTTAGTCTAGGGTCTTTAGGTCCTAGGGGGTAAATTGTTCTTTGGTGACTTACTTCTCATTCATCTTGAAACCTTCCCCTAATGTACTTATCGGATAAATTATTTTTCCTTGCCTATTTGAGCCTAGCGGGTTTTCAATCCTTCTACTTCATCTGATGTTTAGGTGATTTAGGTATGTTGGGAAAAGGGGTGTCATAGCATCTTCTGAATGAGAAGTAGTCAACCTCAGATCTGTAATGCTCAATGTGTTTTTCTGAAAGGTAAACATGTGATTTACATAAGTGATTCATAAAGCTTTTGTTCGTAAAAAGAGTTTTTCAACTCTTGGAGAAATCAAGTTGCAGAGTAGTGGCGGTGATCATGTAGCATCCATAAAAGTTGGTCTCAAAGGTGAAACCCCAACACAAGTGAAAAGAGAAAATAAGAGGTTAAGTGCTCCCGACGGAAAGAAGTTGTTTAAGTGTAAAAATGATAAAAGTTGAAGCTGTCAAGATACTTTTCTGAAATAAAGGAAACAAGATTACGGGAAAAGTATTCTCTTATGTTATTTTCCCGCACAAGGTAAAATGGTCTAATGTTTATTCATTTTGGCATCGGAAGGAAAGTATGCTCTTTTTCCACAAGACTAAGGATTTGTTTCGGCAAGTGGCTAATGAACATAAAGTTAAGTGTAAGCTTTCAGATTTTGAGGCCGTTATGTTCTCCAAAAAAGGAAGTTTGAATAGCCGTTGATTATCAAAATTTAATGCTAATCTTACCGTTGCATCCATTAGCTCACCTTAATGTCATTCATGTTGCGCCAACGTTCAAATCTTAGCAGCTATTTCTTTGACATTCACCATCATTTGTTGCTCATCGTATTTGTATAGCAAGCCATTTGTCTTCACTCATGTTCTCAATTTTATAGTAAATGACAGTTAAGGCTTCTAGTTATGATAGATTAATTGGTATTGAGAGTGAATTGAAAGAAGTTTCTGACACATCTCTAAGACTCTTTAATCTCAGAGATTTGCATAGAAGTTTGAATTCTCATCTAATTCACCCTATTACACAGAAGCTCAAGGACAACGGTCCGCTAGAAGCTGCAAGGTTTCCAATGGAAGTCCAAGCTCCTGAGCTCGTCAGAGAATGTATAGAGAAATACAACCCAGTGACAAAGCAAATCATGTTCCTAGAACAGTCTATTTTGCTGACGATTGATAGAACCCTAATCCATTCCGCTTTCAGCATTCCAGTGAAAGACGTGTATTATGACATCGAATTTAGTTCATCTGTGTCTATGTTCAATGAAAAGAAGACTCTAAGGAGGGAAGACATGTAGAGGACCTGGTTCCAGACCCCTCGATCAAAGAAAAGTAAGATGCTGAAGACTCTCTTCGGAACAACCCTAAAGAGGGAAATTGTAGATATTCTGGCCTTGCTAACCAGATTGGATGGAAAACCCAAGATCGTGGATCTCGTTGAACATAATTTCTTCCTTGTTCAAGCCATCTGCACAGAAAATATGTTCATTGACTGGGCATAAATCCTGTGTGAGAAGCTAGCATCCTGGATGAGTTCCTGTCAAGGATTCAAATAGTTCTACATGTCTTCATAGTTGATCTATGCTCTGGCGACTCAGCACTTGTGGCCCAGCTTACCAGCAATCCATAATTTTGACAACACCAAAATATATGAGTTCTACCCAAATCTGCAATTACATCGGAGCTTTGAGGAATATGGTGCTGTGAATGATGCGTTCACAATGAGAATATACCAGGAACTTCAAGGTTGCTTGGAAAGAATATTCTTGCCCAAGGCCATTTTGTCAATCAATCAGTATGGATGTTGTTTCATCCAATTCTTGAGTTTCTCTTATCTTCAGATAGGAGCCTTCTCCAAATTTCCTAAGAGATTTCCCCGGTATCCTGAAGATAAGGTGGTCTTGGTGGAGCTCTACCGATAGATATTGGAAGTGAACATTATATGTTCAAATGTGAATAAGATCACCGAAATTCCTTTCCCCATGGTTGTTGGTCCATATTCCTGTGCATCCAGGTCTGATGCCCAAAATTTGGTAAAGAGCTTTAAGGATAGGATCAAGCTACTTGATTACGAGGTTCTTAGGATCCAATATGATCCTATGGGTTTTGTTAGAGATCACTTGAAGCTCAAACATGCCTATAGACATGTCCAAGATATTGAGGATTTCTGGGCCGAATGTTTTAATGAGTATCAGACACGGGAGAAATTATAGTCCCATTTAACTTTGGATGAAATTAAAATGTATAATAATGTTGTTGATGTATCTGATCTTGCTGTTGATGACCTCTTCATGCATCCTTCATCCTATGACTAGATCAAGGTGTTTCCCATTTATTCCTCTCCACCAACTCGTCTAGTGGTTGATTCATTGGAGCTTCTCATGAGAGGCATTATCAAGTGAACCGACAAGTGGGTGTAATGGACTAGAGCATGATGGAAAAGAACCTCTAGCACAGGTTGATCTAGAGGAATGACTTCAGGTGGTGAGAAATCAACTTCAACAGTCACTTCTTCTGCAACGCCATCAGTTTTAGTAGGTGCAATGTAACCTGTCGGGGAAGGAGGTGACAAACCTCTGGAAAAGAATGTCCCTATCACTCTGACCTATGGAGGTGGTTCACTCCTGCACATTGGAAACATAGAGGAGAAGAAAGAAGATAAGGAAAAGGAAAAGTAGAAAGAACAAGAGGTGTCTGTGACCAAGCCTCCCTCACCAATTCCAGTCATCACTTTGGATGACACAAGCCCTATGGATGGTCAGGACTCCTCTCAGCCGAAAAACACTCTGGCCCTATCGGTGACTAAGGTTGCCTCCTTCCATGTTCCATCTCAAGATAAGAAGACTCCTCCGGTAGCTCAGAAGCTGTTTGATCCTACAGCTCTTCAGTCTGCAATAAAGGTGCTATCCATAGACTCATGGTTGGAAGAAACCATTGAGAAGAAGAAGAAATGACATGAGGAAGCCATTTATTCAAAGGACCTGATCCTTAAGGCAACCTCATCTCAGCCACTAGTGAAGAAGGTGAAGAAGCAAAAGTTTGTGGTGGCCCTTTCCCATGATTCCACAACCGGGCATATGTTAATGGAAATAGCAGAGCCACAAAAAGAAGGAAAGTTTCATGAACTTTCAGCTCATGATTTCCAGATAAGAACTGTGGACCTAGGAGTGCCGGTGCATGACTCAATGGTGAACACCTGGAAAAATACCAATGAGAAGATTGAGGATAGGTTAGAAGAACTCTGACCAGATAAGGAAGTCCTCAAATATACAAATAAGGAGCTAAATAAGTATATTAAATCTTCTCTTGGCAGTACTTCATCTTCTTAGTTTGACCCCAATGCAGAAGAAAATAAGAAATTGCTACTGAAGTTACAGCAAGAAAGACAGTTTGGGCAAATTGGCAGAGCATGGATAGAGGCAATGAAGGTTCAAGGCCCCATTGTCATAAAAAATTTGGGGAACCTTCTACTTAATGGAGACAAGTTGAAGGATACAACATCAAAGCACTAGGTGACCATCTACAATGCATCCACTGGATTGACAGAGCAACTAGCCACCTTGTAGGATGTGATTGATATGAAGAATAGTGTTGCAATCTCCCATGGCATCCTTAAGACCTGGTAGAAGCCATTGTTTCATTGGAGGCAGTCTCTAGATTTTGTGATTGAGAGCTCAAGAAGATCAGCAAATAAACTCAAGACTGTGCTTGAGTTAGTGCAAAGGGAGATGGACAAAATTTTTGAGTTTTTGAAAGTTTTGCACACGAAATCTCAAGTTTTCAGGAGTGACAAGTTGGTGAATATAGAGAAAATGAAAGCTAAGTTTCTTTCTTTCATAGATGAGATTGTGGTTCCGGCTAGCTTCCAAGTGTCAAGGATCAGTGAGCTCTCCGCGATAGATGTAGTGATCAAAAAGGAATCGGAGAAGCTTCAATCTTGGATTGTCAGGTGGGATGAACTAACACAAATGCATGATGTTTGGATGATCCGAGCTGACAATGTAATCATTCCAAATGCTCAGGAATTGGGCAAGGTAATGTGGATGCAATTGAGGCTTACGGAGGAAAAGCTATTTCATAGAAGCAAACATAGAATCTATTGACCTTTGTTGTCTTCCCAATTTTTGTATATTGTACCTATTTTGGGCATTTTTTCAGCCTTGTTAGTTTTTGTAACCGACCCAGTTTATTATTAGAATGTTCCTCTCAAAATATTGTAAAGAGGCAATCATTATTGTAACCATTTATATTTGAAAAGACCTATAAATGTAAATTTCTGTAAAGTTAATAGATTGGCAAAACTTACTTTGGGCGAACCCCTGTAGCTAGGACTACTATGTGCGACTCTGAGTTTGAAGTGATTTTTTTTGTTCATCTTAGTTAGCTGTGTGATGTTTTGAATGAGGATGATAATACTAGAAATTGAATGAATATTAATGAACCGAGTTTTTTTATTTTTATTCAGTGGATTGTATGTTTACTGTCTTCAACATAAGCATTCAGATTTCTTCTCATTGCACATCTTAGTTCAATAGATTATTTCTTGCATAAGGGATTGGGAAGAGGGTTAATAGAGAATGAGATCAAGATAACCTGGGTATTTTTGAATTCTCACAATCTTAATAATCTGGGAATTGCATTGTTACACCTTCTTTCTTCATCTCTATTGGTAGATGGTAGTTTGTATTCACCCCACACTACATAACAGTTTACATTTTAGATTGCATGTCATTAAGGAAGTCCCTTTCATTTTCATAGTTGTTTGAAGCTTTGAGCAACTTGGTTAAACCTCTTCTGCTCTCTGGTTAAGAGCATACCCTTAAAAACCGAAAGACAAAATTCATTCCATGTCTTTCACAAAAGGGATACTGTACCTTTCAATTAAGGGGTCATTGATAGATTCATACCATTGACTCGGTCTGTGGATACTTTTTGTTCTACGAAATATAGCATTGGGTATTTTCAAGAGTCAGTATATAAATCATTTTAAAGTAGAAAAATTGTAAACCAACAGTTTTTGGTGACTCTATCGGGGAGAACTCATAGTATTCCTAAGCTCGCTTAGTAAGTTTGTCTGTGGCTCTGCTAAGTGACTTAGAACTTATCTGTTTGGCATTCCTAATGTTAAATTATGCATATCACTCTTAAGGAGGAATGGTGTTGCCTCATGAGTAACAAGTCCCACTAGAGCAACCTAATCTTTGTATCCAGGATGAGCAAGATGACATTATAAACTAGTTGAATATCCTTGCCTAGAAAAGCCAAGAATCCCTTAACCAATATAGAAGAATAAGCATTGTGCTAGAAAGAGAAGAAGAAAATGTTGAGTATTGGGAAGGAGTGTTACAGGAAAGAAGATTGAGAGCTGCACAACCACAGTAAACAAGTCTAGTAGCTCTAGATCCCAAGTATACCCAAAGTGTCTGGAGAGGAGGACATAAAGATCCTGTGTTTGAAGAATTGAAGAAGGCTAAGTTTCCTTTGTTAGAAGACCCTCTCAGAAGAAGAAGAACCAACGCCTGAGATCCTATCTTCCTAGGTATCCATGGTGCTCTTTTGCTACTACCACACCCTGTTTCCCAGATTCATAGCCATTATTCTACACCTCTTGTCATCCGCAACACTACCCCTTTACTGTGTAATTCCCTTACTCTTCATGGGTTAACTGCTCCTACCACTATCAATTTTTAGGATGTTCTAGTAATACTCCCTATTTCAATGGCCATCCCTTGGGGTAATGCCATTGGGCCTCTTCAACCAGGAGCTAATAACAACTTACCTTGAGCTTCCTAAATTGTAAACCCTCATCATGAAGACATGGCAGTAAGAATGTTTGTAGAGACTTTAATAGAAAATGTTGCTGAATGGTTTCAACATCTCCCTACGGGATGCATAAATAGTTGGAATGATATGAAGAACCACTTTGAAACTCACTATAAATGTACAGAAGATGAGCACACACTTCTGACTCAGCTCACACAAATAAAGAAAGAACCTAGTGTTCCTATGAGGGACTTCATTGCAAGGTTTAACAAGCTTTCTAACAGGATCCCCACTGCTAGCAAGCCTACAGCTAACAACCAGAAGATGTTCTTTATCAGTTCCATGCCTCCTGACATAAGTTTCCAAATTAGACAAGCGCATGTGGCTAACTTGCAAGCCACTCAGACTCTAGCAATTGAGCTAGAAGACGACCTCATAGCTGCCAGGAAATGGAAGCGAGAAGTGCAGAGTGGTGCCTCCACAAGCTCTACTTCCGGTGCAACTAGAAATATTGAGGCAATGATTTCGAAGTTGTCTAATGAGATGATTTCCCTTAAGTGGAAAATGGGAAAGTCTACCCCATCCTTTCAACAACCTTACCAGGATATTCCCAGAAAACAATATAAAGGTAAACAATTGCAGTTGCCACCTGCTCAGCAAAAGCTCGCCATTGAGGTAGCTAAAAAGAATAATGTCCATTTTTCATCTGAGAGCTGACCATGATGGTGATAGCTATCTAGAGATGAATAGATATAGGCAGCTAGCTTCAAGCAATGAGGTGACTAAATTGAATATCTCGAAAGCGAAGAAGATTCTACTCCCCATGGCGACTCTGGTAATTTCTTTTTGGAGTATGAATATGATTCCAAATTCAGAGGTGAATGCTTTTCCACCATGGATGGAATTCAAATGGCAATGGAAACAAGAAGTCAGAGAGACAAAAATCCAAGAAATTCAATTCCTTCCTAGAATATCACAACTGGTCCTTCGGCTGGTGCACCCAGATCTTCTACTTCTTCATCTTGGAAGAAGGATCACTGAAAGTCTGAAACAAATGGTAAGTCTTTGTCTTCCTTTGATATAATTCAATACTGCAAGGATGCTAGAATCCAAGTGTCTCCCTTAGAATATTTAAAAACTCATCCTACTGAACTTCAAAAGCTTGTAGATTACTGTAAAAGTGATGCTAACTCCAGAATGCAGCCTAATATAAATTCTACTGTTAGTGATGAATCTCCTAATAGTGGCCCTTTAAATGATGAAGAACCCATCCTTCCCTTTCTCTTTCAAGAAGAATATTCTTCAATCTTAGCCACTGCTCCTTGCTAGAAACCTGACCCATTCTATGTCTCCCTATTTGTAAATGGTCATAAACTAAGCAACTATATTATTGACTCTAGAGCCTCTGATAATGTCATGATCACCTCCATTCCTAAAGCCCTTGGATTGACCCATACCAAAACCTTTGGCCACTATTATTCAATGGATGCTACACAGGTTCCCCTCCTAAGTCAGGTAAAGGATGCACAAGTTGCATTAGTCGCACACGCTGCAAAGAGGATGAAGCTGACCATCCTAGTAGCCGATATTCCAGCTAGCTACGGTATGCTTCTAAGTAGAAGCTTTTGTAGAGACATAGGTGGAGAAACCAAGATGGACTAGTGCCATACTATAATCATGGTGGGTACTAAGAAGATAAATCTAGAGCTTGAGGAAAAGGCCAAATTCACAGTAATGAAGTCTAATGACCCTAAGGCACAAATCCTCTACCAGGAGATGGAATTTGGCAATTATATGATGTTTTTAGATTTCAATCATCAAGATGAAATGCCAAATAATAATAACAGTCAGGATAAATGGACCTTGGAGTTTGATGGTAGTTTGTGCTACCACAGGATCGGGAGCTGGCATAATTCTTATTCCCCTGGAAGGAGACATGATACAACTTTCTTATAATTTGTAGTTTAAGAACACTAATAACACAATAGAATATGAGGCTTTGTTTCTAGGCATTGCTGCTGCGAAGCAAAGAGGGGTGAAAATCCTTAAAGCACTCGGTGATGCAGAGTTGATAGTGAGGAAAGTTTGAGCACAGTATGCAGTAAAAAATGTGAGACTACAGAGTTATAGGAACATAGTCTGGGACAAGATAGAGGACTTTGATGCCTTTTCAATCCAGGCTATTCCAAGAGAACATAACACAAGAGCAGATTTGTTGGTCGCCTCAGCTTCACTTCTCCTCCCGCATCCAGAAATAGGAGATAAGCAATAAAAAGTTGAAGTTCTCTTTAGGCCAAATGTTACAGATAATGTGGAAATCTGACAAGTCTTCATCAGTGACAAGAAGATACAAGCTTTCATAGAAGGATCAGATCAGTTCAGTGATCAATACTTTCAAGGAAGTTCTAGTACCTGCAAGGAGTTCTCTCTAGACAACAAGAAGGAGTTGGAGCTTGGAGAAGAATAGTTAAAAGGTAAAAAAATTCCTCGACACCTAATCTCCCTTGAAATTTTTTTTGATAGACATGATGAATATATTAGAAAAGAAAGAGATAGGAAAGGTGGTACCTCAGGGGATTTCGAGGGAATGAACTTAGGCACTAACTATAAACCTAAGATGATAAATATTGATAGTTGTTGCACAAAAAAGGAAAGAGAAAAGGATAAATGCCTACTCTATGAATATAAGGATGTGTTTTCTTGGGGCTATAAAGACCTCAAAACTTTCCAGAATGGAGACTTCAAGCACACGATCCCTCTCAAGCCTGAAGCTATCCCTTTCCAGAAGAAGCAAAAAAACTACAATCCTAAGGTTTCAGATGCCATTTTCAGAGAATTTCACAAGATGTTGGAGGAAAAAATTATCTATCCCATACATCACTCTACATGGATAGCCAACATCATGCCCGTCCAGAAGAAGAATGGAGAAATCAAAATTTGTGTAGATTTTGAGAATCTGAACCAAGCTTCTCTAAAGGATAATTACACCTTGCCCAACATGGATAATATACAGAAAATAGTAGCTGGATCAGAAACGATGTCCGTGTTGGACAGTTTCTCAGGTTTTAACCAGATTGAGGTGGACCCAGAAGATAAGTATAAGACAACGTTTACCACTCCTTGGGGAACATTTGCTTACAATAGAATGCCCTTGGGCCTTATCAATGCTGGAGCTACCTTCCAAAGGGAAATGAACTCTTCATTTGCAGATCTCTGGGATAGAATAATAGTTATATACTTGGATGATTTAACAGTCTTCTCTAAGAAGAGAGAAGATCATTTGAGAGATCTTGAGAAAGTGCTAAAAAGATGCAGAGAACGTGGCATCTCTCTTAATCCCAAGAAGTTTGTATTCTATGTCACCGAAGGTAGTCTGCTTGTTCATATTGTTTCCCATGAAGGAATCCAAATTGACCATGAGCGTGTAAAGGCCATCCAGCAATTGAACCTGCCGGAAAGCAAGTCTGGAACCTGATCGTTCTTTGGGCAGGTAAACTTTCTCAGGTACTTCAATCCTGACTTTACTGAGATTACGAAATGCATAATTGATATGATGAAGGGTAGTCAAAATTTCAAGTGGAATGACTCTAGGAAGAAGGCCTTTGATTTAATCAAGTAGGCTATAGCCAGAGAACCTGTGTTGGTGCATCCGGATTATACCAAGGAGTTCATATTGTACTACTACGCATCAGCTCATACATTGTCTTCTATCTTGATGCAAGAGAATAATGAAGGGATTTAGGTGCCTATTGCATTCATGAGCACTCCACTCAAGGATCATGAATTGAGATATTCTCAAATGGAGAAGCATGCATATGCGGTGGTAAGGGCACTGAATAATTTTAGATTCTATGTATTACATTCCCATTCTATTATTTATATTCCTGATTATGTTGTTAAGAGCATTTTGACACAACAAGAAATAGGATGTAATACTAGAGGTGCATGGATAGCAAAGGGACAGGAGTATCATATTGACTTCAAGCCAACAAAGCTGGTCAGAGGAAATGGCTTGTGTAAAATAATGGTGGAAAATCAGGAAAAAACTCAAGAGGAGGATTCTCCGAAGGTGTTAATGGTTAGTCATCTGGATCCCTAGTTTTCCAACATCGCCTATTTCCTTACTTATGGAGATTGCCTGGAAGGATTGACATACAAATAGAGAATAGATTTGAAGACCAAGGCAGCCAAGTATGTCATTTATGATGACCAGTTATATAAGAGGGAAATAGATGGAACTTTCTTAAGGTGTGTGGACAAGCCACAACAAGAGAGATTTCTACATGCATTCCATAATGAGGTGTGTGGTGGATGCTTATTGTCTATAGTCACTGCATATAAAATCTTGATGCAGTGTTACTACTAGCCCAACATGTTTAAGGATGCCTACAATTGGGTCGCCAACTGTGATAAGTGCTAAATGTTTTCCAGTAAGCCTTAGTTGGCTGCTCTCCCATTGAAGCCGGTTGTAGTAGAGGGTCCCTTTCAGAAATGGGGGCTTTATTTTATTGGTCTGATAAATCCTCCCTCTTCTGCAGGTCACCTATATGTCATAACTGCCACAGATTACTTTACCGAGTTGGTTGAGGCTAAGCCTGTCAAGAAAGCCACATTTGAGGTGGTCTATGAATTTATCAAGGAGAATATCTTGGTAAGGTTTGGAGTGTCGATGAAGCTAGTCATGGACAATGACACATATTTCTCTTCTTTGGAGATTACAAAGTTCTGCGACAACAACAATATCCATCTTAGTCACTCATCTGATTATTTCCCTCAGGCAAATGGTTAGGCCGAGTCAAGCAACAAGAACCTGATTAACATAATGAAGAAACTAGTTTCAGAAAATCAAAAGGATTGGCACAAGAAATTGCACGAAGCTCTATGTGCGGATAGGATAACACCTAAGCAAGCTATCAGGATATCCCCTTTTGAGCTATTTTATGGAATTGAACCTAGTCTCCCACTTCTGTTGGAGTTATCCATTTGTAGGTTGTAGCAGGTAATTGAAGATCCAATTTTCCAAAATGGTCCAGAGAAATGAATCATGTATCTAACCAAGTTGGAAGAAGAACAAAAAAAGCTTGTTGACCACATCACTGATCATCATAGGAGAGTGAAAACATTCTTTATAAGAAGGCTAGACCAAGAAAGTTTATGCAAGGTGACTTGGTCCTATTGTGGGATAAAAGGCATGAGTCGAAAGGAAAGCATCATAAGTTTGACTCGCTTTGGAAAGAACCATTCAAGATTTTACAGGTGAACTAGAATAATTCCCTTATTCTAGCATATCCTTCTGGAGAGATTCTGCCATTCTCCTACAATGTCCATGATCTGAAGCTCTACCAAATACTCAAGTGAAAGCAGGCAACCCTTGCAAGTTAGTGTTAGTGTAGGTAGGTTTTCTTTGCGTTTCTCCTGCTTTCTTAGTCTAGTTTAGTTTAGTTTCCTTTCCTGTTATGTGTTTTAGTTTAGTCTGCCCATTGTTTTTCATGCCAGACTTGTTGTGCAAAACCAGAGACTCTAGGTCCCTTCTCAGACATTGGCATGTCTATATCCCCATTGGACCCAACTATTGCCAAATTTTAGTCTAGGGTCTTTAGGTCCTAGGGGGTAAATTGTTCTTTGGTGACTTACTTCTCATTCATCTTGAAACCTTCCCCTAATGTGCTTATCAAATAATTTTTTTTTCCTTTCCTATTTTAGCCTAGCGGGTTTTCAATCCTTTTGCTTCATCTGGTGTTTAGGTGATTTAGGTATATCAGGAAAAGGGGTGTCATAGTGTCTTTCGAATGAGAAGTAGTCACCCTTGGATTTTTAATGCTCAATGTGTTTTTATGAAAGGTAAACATGTGATTTAGATAAGCGATTCATAAAGCTTTTGTTCGTAAAAAGTGTTTTTCAACTCTCAGAGATATCAAGTTGCAGAGTAGTGGCGGTGATAACGTAGCATCCAAAAAATTTGTCTCAAAGGTGCAACCCCAACACAAGTGAAAAGAGAAAATAAGAGGTTAAGTGCTCCCGACGGAAAATAAGTTGTTTAAGTGCAAAAAGGATAAAAGGTGAAGTCATCAGGATACTTTTTTGAAATAAAGGAAATAGGATTACGGGAAAAGTATTCTCTTATGTTCTTTTCCATTACAAGGTAAAATGGTCTAATGTTTATTCATTTTGACATCAAAAGGAAAGTATGTTCTTTTTCCGCAAGACTAAGGATTTGTTTCGGCAAGTGGCTAATGAACATAAAGTTAAGTGTAAGCTTTCAGATTTTGAGGCCGTTATGTTCTCCAAAATGGGAAGTTTGAATAGCCATTGATTATCAAAATTTAATGCTAATCCTGCTGCTACGTCCATTAGCTCACCTTAATGTCATTTTTCTGGTGCCAACATTTGGATCTTAGCAGCTATTTCTTTGACATTCGCCATCATTTTCTACTCACCGTATTTGTATAGCAAGCCATTTGTCTTCACTCATATTCTCAATTTTATAGTAAATGGCATTGAAGGCCTCTGATTATGATAGATTAATTGGTATTAAGAGTGAATTCAAAGAATTTTCTGACACATCTCTAAGATTCTTTGATCTCAAATATTTGCACAAAAGATTGAATTCTCATCCAATTCACCCTATTACATAGAAGCTCAAGGACAACGGTGTGGTAGAAGCTGCAGGGTTTCCAATGACAGTCCAAGCTCCTGAGCTCATCAGAGAATGTATAGAGAAATACAACCCGGTGATAAAGGAAATCCTATTCCCAGATTAGTCTATTTTGCTGACAATTGATAAAACCCTAATCCAATCCGCTTTTAGCATTCTGACAAAAGACACGTATTGCGACATTGACTTTGGTTCATCTGCATCTATGTTCAATGAAAAGAAGACTCCAAGGAGGGAAGACATATAGAGCACCTGGTTCCAGACCCCTCAATCAAAGAAAAGTAAGATGCCAAAGAATCTCTTCGAAACAACCCTAAAGAGGGAAATTGTAGATATTCTGGCCCTGCTAACCAGATTGGACAAAAAACCCAAGATCCTAGATCTCGTTGAACATAATTTCTTCCTTGTTCAAGCCATTTGTGCAAAAAATATGTTCATTGATTGGGCAAAAATCGTATGTGAGAAGCTATCATCTTGGTTGAGTTCATGTAAGGGATTCAAATAGTTCTACATGTCTTCTTACTTGATCTATGCTCTGGTGACTCAGCACCTCTGGCCCAGCTTACCAATAATCCATAATTTTGACAACACCAAAATATACGAGTGCTACCCGAATCTACAACTGCATCAAAGATTTGAGGAATATGCTGTTGTGAATGATGCATTCACAATGAGAATATGTTGGGAAGTTCAAGGTTTCCCAGAAAGAAGATTCTCGCCCGAGACCATTTCGGCAATCAGTCAGAGTGGATGTTTTTTCATCCAATTCTCGAGTTTATCTTATCTTTGGATAGGAGCATTCTCCAGATTTCCTAAGAGATTGCCTCGGTATCCTAAAGATAAGGTGGTCTTGGTGGATCTCTACCGAAAGATATTGGAAGTGAACATTCTATGTTCAAATTTGAAGAAGATCACCAGAATTCCTTTCCCCGTGGTTGTTGGTCCATATTCATGTGCATCCAGATCTGATGCACAAAATGTGGTAAAGAGATTTGAGGATAAGATCAGGCTACTTGATTATGAGGTTCTTAGGCCCCAATATGATCCTATGGCTTTTGTTAGATATCACTTGAAGCTCGGACATGCCTACAGACATGTCTCAGATATTGAGGATTTTTGGGCTGAATATTTTAATGAGTATCAGACACGGGATAAATTGTGGTCCCGTTTAAGTTTGGATGAAATTAAAATGTATAATAATGCTATTGATGTATCTGATCTTGCAGATGATGGCCGCGTCATGCATCCTTTAGCCTACGACCAGATCAAGGTGTTGCCCATTTCTTCCTCTCCACCAACTGCTCCAATGGTTGATTCATTGGAGCTTCTCATGAGAGGCATTATCAAGAGAAATGACAAGTTTATGGAATGGACTAGAGCATGATGAAAAATAACTTTTGGCATAGGCTCATTTGGAGGAATGACTTCAGGTGCTGAGAAATCAACTTCAGCAGCCACTTCTTCTATGGCACCATCAGTTTAAGCAGGTGCAACGTAACCCACTGGGAAAGGAGGTGACCAGCCTCCAGAAAAGAATGTCCCTATCACTCTAACCTACAGAGGTGGTTCAATCCTAAACATTGGAAACGTAGAGGAGAAGAAAGAAGATAAGGAAAAGGAAAAGCAGAAAGAACAAGAGGTTTCCATGACTAAGCCTCCCTTACCAATTCTAGTCATCACTTTGGATGACACAAACCTGATGGATGGCTAGGACTCCTCTCAGTCGGAAAACACTTTGGTCTTATCAGTGACTAAGGTTGCCTCCTTCCATGTTCCATCTCAAGACAAGCAGACTCCTCCAGTAGCCCGGAAGCTATTTGGTCCTACAAATTTTTAGTCTACAGTAAAGGTGTTATCCACAGACTCATGGTTGGAAGAAACCATTGAGAAGAAGAAGAAATGACATGAGGAAGCCCTTTATTCAAAGGACCTGATCCTTAAAGCAACCTCATCTCAGCCATCGGTGAAGAAGGCGAAGAAGAAAAAGTTTGTGGCTACCCTTTTCCATGATTCCAAAACTGGGCATATGTTAATGGAAATAGTAGTGCCATAGAAGGAAGGAAAGTTTGATGAACTTTCAGCTCATGATTTCTAGATAAGAACAATGGAACTAGGAGTGTTGGTGCATGACTCAATGGTGAACATCTAGGAAACCACCAATGAGTGGATTGAGGACAGGTTAGATGATATCTGAGTAGATAAGGAAGTCCTCAAATCGGCAAATAAGGATCTAACTAAGTATATTAAATATGCTCTTGGCAGTACTTCATCTTCTCAGTTTGACCCCAATGCGGAAGAAAATAAGAACTTGCTACTGAAGCTGCAGCAAGAAAGATAGTTTGGGAAAATTGGCAGAGCATGGATAGAGGCAATGAAGGTTCAAGGCCCCATTGTCATTGAGAATTTGGGGAACCTTCTACTTGATGTAGAAAAGTTGAAGGATACAACATCAAAGCACCAGGTGACCATCTACAATGCATCTACTGGATTGGCAGAGAAACTAGCCACCTTGCAGGATGTGATTGATATGAAGACTAGTATTGAAATCTCCCATGGCATCCTTAAGACCGGGAAGGAGCCATTGTTTCATTGTAGGAAGTCTCTAGAGTTCATGATTGAGAGCTCAAGTAGATCAGTGAATGAACTCAAGACTGTGATTGAGTTAGTGCAAAGGGAGATGGACAAACTTTTTGAGTTTTTGAAAGTTTTGCACACAGAATCTCAAGTTTATGGGAGTGACAAGTTGGTGAATATAGAGCAAATGAAAGCTAAGTTTCTTTCTTTCATAGATGAGATTGTGGATCTGGCTAGCTTCCAAGTGTCAAGGATCAGTGAGCTCTTTGTGATAGATGTAGTAATAAAAAAGGAATCGGTGAAGCTTCAATCCCAGATTGCCAGGTTGGACGAACTGACAAAAATGCATAATTTTTGGATGATCTGAGCTGACAATGTAATCATTCCAAATTCTCAGGAATTCAGCAAGGTAATGGATGTGATGAAGGCTTATAGAGGAAAATTTGTTTCACAAAAGCAGGCATAGAATCTATTGACCTTTTTCATCTTCCCAATTTTTATATATTGTAGCTATTTTGGGCATTTTGTTAGCCTTGTCAGTTTTTGTAACTGACTCAGTTTATTATTAGAATGTTCCTCTCAGAATATTGTAAAGAGGCAATCATTATTGTAACTGGTCATTTTGAGAAGACCTATAAATGTAAATTTCTCTAAAGTTAATAGACCAGCAAAAATTACTTCGGGCGAACCCCTATAGCTGGGACTACTGTGTGCGACTCTGATTTTGAAGTGATTTTTGTTGTTCATCTTAGTTAGCTGTGTGATGTTTTGAATGAGGATGCTAATACTAGAAAGTGAATGAATATTAATGAACCTGGTTTTTTTATTTTCATTCAGTGGATTGTATGTTTACTGTCTTCAGCATAAGCACTTAGATTTCTTTTGATTGCACATCTTAGTTCAATAGATTATTTATTGCATAAGGGATTGGGAAGAGGGTTAATAAAGAATGAGATCAACATAATCTAGGCATTGTCAAAGTCTCACAATCTTAGTAATATAGGAATTGCATTGTTACACCTTCTATCTTCATCTATGCTGGTAGATGGTAGTTTCATTTCATCTTGCACTACATAACAGTTTGCATTTCAGATTACATGTCATTGATTAAGTCCCCTTTCATTTCCTGAGTTGTTTGAAGCTTTGAGCAACTTGGTTAAACCTCTTCTGTTCTCTGGTTAAGAGCATACCCCTAAAAACTGAAAGATAAAATTCATTGTATATCTTTCACATAAGGGATACTGTACCTTTCAATTCAGGGGTCATTGATAGATTCCTACCATTGACCCGGTCTGTGGTTACTTTTTGTTCTACGAAAGCCAACATTGGGTATTTTCAAGAGTCAGTATATAAATCAAATTTAAAGTAGACAAATTGTAAACCAACACTAACAAATGCAATGGGTATAAGGAGGGTAAAGCACACTAACTAAAAGGAGTGGAAAGAAATACTAGCAATTGAGAACACAAGAAACATAAATAGTTGGCTCACAAATGCAAGTAGATGGATATTAGGACACATTTGAGAAAAAATGTAACAAAAGTAAACATACTATTGCGTTCATTGAATTTGCTAAGACATGCTAAGACCAAGCTACACCAGCCTACCACTATAAGAACAACAAATAAAACTTAATGTGATTATGCCAATCAAATTTTAATTTTATCACATCATAACCATATACCTACCAATCTTGGCGATTTTAAAATTGAGCTAACTTATTTCTTCTATGAGATAGAAGGAAGTGCATAGAATAGAGATTGATATTGTGGATGTGTATAATGAGTTTTTAACACTTTAAAACCTTGATTTTGATTGAAATCTAAAACATAGGGTTTGACAACATATAAAAATATTTATGATGATAATAAAGACCTTCAATTTAAGCCACCTGTGACAATATTTATGTGCCGAGTTTAACCATAAATTTTTTGCCAATAAATGATTTGGAGAATGAAATATTGTAAAGAACAAAGTAATTTATATGTTTAATAATGAGCATGAGCCAATGCATCAATACAATTCATGTGCCTTAACTAAATACATAAGGATTGGACTCAGATGTCCATATGATTATTAGGAACTTGTCATTTTCCATGTAACCGTTCAATCATAATACACAATAATAAAAGGTCAATGCATCATTGAAACACATGTGGATGGATTGAATACAGAAGGATTGGAATCAACTTTCCAGATGACTATTGAAAAACTTCATAAACTATAGTAACCATACTACCAACATTTCGGTATGTAATTATACTTGCACATTTATTCAATTATTTTATGAATCGATAATCATAAGTATATTTATGTGATGTCAATCAATCTAAGATATTATTATTATGAGAAGAGGTCAAATTAATATATATA
>MU223464.1:839219-850948 GCA_018584345.1 Thuja plicata
TTTTCTCATAATATTAATATCTCATTCATTTTATCTGATCAAAGCTATAAACATCAACATAATGGACTGGTATTGAGATCATGCTTGAGTTTTTTTTTTAGGAAGTGTAAAAACAATATGGATGCATCTTATTACAGGGAAACTTAAATTACTTTTAATTGATGACTCAAACAGAGCTAGGGTGGTCGAACTCCGTCAACCACCACTCATGAAGCCTAAGCTTTATCTCTTTTGTCAGATTTTACAAATGCATTTGCGTGAGGGGATGGTTTCTTTCTTTTTGTATTTTAGAGAGCTGCCAAAGACACACAATACTGCTCCATATCCACATCACAATTATCTTCTCATGACACTTTCTATCCCTTGGAGATTAAAGTCAAAGTTTATATGTTAGGTGACATTATGTCATACTTGAAGAGCTTTTACTTGGATACAAAACTTGAAGACATAGGGAATCTACAGGAAAAGATTGTGCATTTTAGTTGTTAAATTCACGTTGTGCTCTTTAATACTATGATTGGATGCATTTATTCCAATATATTAAATTTAGCTTCAGCCATGAAAGTTTTGGAGTTTCATAAATTATCCAGGATTGTCCAAAGAGTTGTGCTGCATTAGATTATGTTTATCATATTTTTGATAAATTTGTAGTTATTAGTCTTGCTTTGTTTACAGGACTTCTGAGACATATTAACTTTTATGCATTGCTAAAATTGAAACCCATCCAAGTTACTCGAGCTAAGAACAATGGAATAAGGCCATTACTTGACAACCTTTAGATCCCACCGTACCTCATTTATGTAGATACTATATCACTGACTAACTTGATGCATTTTGGCTTATATGATGCAGTACTGAATCAATGAGATGATAAGATAAAGGTGATATCATCAATGGGAAAATAGAGAAGTGAAAACTCATAACTATTAATCATTTAACTAAACCTCTTCTTGAAGTATAAGGTGGTAGATGTATAGATGACGTATGGATGACAATTTGATTTAATGCAAAATGTCTCTATGTACTCATGGACTTTGAAGGGCTAGGGAGCTTTGACACGACAAAGAAATAAGACATGAGGAATTCTGTCCTTAATGCGACCATTAGTAATATAACAATATTACATAAAAAAGTTAGTGGGAAGTAATTTTTTACCTTCTTATTTTACTGCTTAGATTTTTATTCTTAACATGGTTTTCTTGACTTCCTAAACTAGCATAGACAGTTAATTGGTAAGTGTGATATGTTGCTTCTTAGGACTTCCATCTTGAGAAGGAAACATAAGCTTTGTTTCAATTCTTTCAAAATGGGGCGAGCTTGGTTAAGAGTGATGAATAGGCATATACATATAACATGGGACAAAAACATAGAACAATAACTATGTATATCAAACATTCCACATAATTAAGTAACCTACACCCTAATATAGAAAATGGTGCTTTTGTTCCCATACACATAATAACAATGCCAATAAAAGAAATAATCATAGTTGATGTATTTGTTCCACCTCATGAAATGAGTTTTATAGTAAATTAAAAGCCTCAATCTTAGTTTTTACTCCCTCTCCGCCAAAGTTGATCTTCTTCAGGGGAATTCGGATACTGAGTCGGCGGGGATGGAAGTCTGAAAGGAGAAAGAGGATGAGAAAAACATAAAGGATATGCGGGACAAAATGGAAATTTTGGAGAAAACTCTTAAGAAGCATATGCTAGATAATAAATTTTTTATGGGTTCTACGATGGAGGGCTTCAATACCATCAAGTCTGAGCTAGATGCTGGGTCTTCGATTGTGAAGCTTGATGATGAAAAAGATGATGCAGGTCTAGGCAAGCGTACACGGTCTGCAAAAAAGAAGAAGATACATGACAAGATCCTAGAGCTCTCATATTTTAATGCGGCCATCAAGAAATGTGTCTGAGGCCAATAAAGAGGCAGAGGGAACTCTTCTCGAGTTTTCCTAGGTCTTGTTGTTCCCCGATTTTTGTGCTGGTTTGGTTTTAGGATTTTTGTTGCTGGTTTTTAGTTTCTTGGTTTTTTGTGTTGTTTCTAGGTTTTGCGGGATGGTTTCTGGTCATGTTTTATTTCAGTGGGCTTAATACATATTCTTATTTTGTAAGGATTATAAGGTATTTTGGGTCCCCCTAAAACCTTTTTTTACCAGCAATCAAAAGCAGTAACAATCATAGTAATAGTAACAATAATAGTAAAATGAAGAGTACAAATTATCAACCAAAACACATTTGTATCAACATATGTGAGCTATGTTCAAATTTTAATATGCGGTGAGCTTGGTTAAGAGTGATGAATATGCATATACATATAACATGGGACCGAACCATAGAATAATAACTATGTATATCAAGCATGCCATGCATAATTAAGTAACATGCACCCTAATATAGAAGTTGGTGCTCCTATTCCCATACACACAATGACAATGCCAATAATAGTATCACTCATAGTAACAGTAACACTAAAATGAAGAGTAAAAATCATCACCCAAACACATTTGTATCAACAAATGTGAACTATGTTCAAATTTGAAGATGAGGTGAGCTTGGTTAAGAGTGATGAATAGGCATATACATATAACATGGGATAGAACCATAGAATACTAACTGTGTATATCAAACATGCCACATAATTAAGTAACATGCACCCTAATATAGAAAATGATGCTCCTATTCCCACACATACAATAAAAATGCCAATAATAGTAACAGTCATAGTAACAACAACGGTAAAATCAAGAGTGCAAATCATCAACCTAAACACATTTGTATTAGCATATGTGAACTATGTTCAAATTTGAAGACTTAAAACTATTAGAAAATAACTATAATCCTCCAAATTTCATTGCAATATACTCGACTTTCTCCTCTTCAGTTATCAAGAACCCTTTGGATATTTTCCGTTCAACCATGAAAGTGTCGTATGCGTTCAGCATGATATCTCAACTTAGTTTAGGGATGGATTTGAGAGCTGTAGACAAGCTACATAAAACATTATCATTATCAAATTTATCCAATTTGATAAGTTGAGCCTGACTGAGGCCCTCTTTTAGTTCCTTGGTAGTTTCACATATGACATCCGAGGAACCAGCCATACTTTCCTTCCTCATCTTTCCCCTCCTTGATGATGATGTTGATGTAGGAGTTCCTCTACCACTTGCACTAGATTTATTGGAATAATAAAAGTCTTCATCCAAATCAGTAGTAGTATGAAGAGGTATACCAAAATCTATATCCTCTTCCAAATGCAGATGGAATGCCTCATCCATAGGGTGCTCTTCTTAAGTCTCTTGGGCCATTGTAGCTATGTTACCTGTGGCAATGTCAAATGCAATATCTCCAGCCATGCTTTTCACCACTTTTTCATCTGTAATGAGATAGGGTCATAATGAAATATAGTGAAAGGATAGAGAATGGAAGTGTTGCTAAGTTTAGTAGACCCTCCAAGACCATTACAGTGTAGTATGATGATCTTCCTATTAAATTCAAAAAATGCCTCAATAATGATTCCCAATCCAGATGCCCAATGTCAGTATTTGTGATCTCAGCATGTAAATTCCCCACCTTTGTGGGGGTGTTGTACCCTTTGAAGAAGTACTTCATTGATAGAGTTCCTATCCTTTCCGTCATTGTGAATACAAATAATATTTTCAGCTATCCATTATTGAAAGCATAAAATCTACTAATATAAAGATAAGAAAAGCAAGAAAACCCCAAACAAAAAAGAAACACCCAAAAACCAAAAGCTGAGTAAAAAAAAAAACCTAGTGGAATTATCATAGTTTCAGAGCATCACAATCCAAAAACATTCTCGTGGTGTGAAATTATGAAACTGTGACATGCTGAAAAGTTATAAATCTTTGGCATATCAGAGTCATGGTGTTATTTCAGAGTGTGAAACACTGAAAGTGCAAAAATCTAAAGGTGTTTGGTGAGTTGGTCAAATTTTTTGAGGAAAATGGTTCTTCACACTTTCGGCATGTCATAGGTTTATGATTAATTCAGTGTGAAAAACACTGAAACACCAAAGATATTTTCCTTGACCCTTGGTGATAGCCAAGTTGCGGGAGGGACTTTCAGGATTTCAGAGTGGAAACTCTGATGACTCCAAAATAGGGATGAACCCTAAAGACAAACCTTAACCACCAAACTATGTAATAATCCCTAAGATAAAATACTACGACACAAAACCTAAAATTGAACAAGGAAGAAATGAAAAGGATAAGGAAACATAAGACACAAAAAACCCTATCTAAAGTTAGCAAAAAATAGAAGAAAAATGTGATGGTCGAGCCTCAAAATGACTGATGAGAGAAAAAAATACTCACAAATGGGCTCAAAAGAACTATTAAGGTGAGTTGATGGAGGTTTTTAATCGCTATACAAATTTGGAGCTTGAAAAGACAAATCGTAGAATGAACCAAAACAACCGAAAAACCCCCTTTTATAACTGAGACTGCGGGCTGATGTCATCAATAATGTCAGAGTGTCAGAATGAAAAATTATGACACCCCAACCCTAACTCTAATGCTCAGCCTTCAACCTTTCAGTGTTTTAGAGGTACCTTGACCTCTGAAACCTTGAAAGTACGAAAGGGCGAAAACCCAAACTTTCAACCTTTTGATATTTCAGAGGTATGGGGTGTGTGTTGTGGAACCACAAAAACTACCTCTTCAAATAAGGGATAAATTCAATCTAGAAAGAATTTTACTATTGTACCAATATATAGTAGATCGCTTTGTGACCATTTGTTTTTTTTTACTCTTTTGAAAGCCAACATTGGTTATATGTGGCCAATTTATTTGACACAAATTCCCAATACCATAAAACTAAATCAATGCTGACTGATACAAATCCTATTTAACTTGTTTGCTGGTTGAAAAATTTTCAGCATTAACAATGTCTCTCAAGTTATTTTTAGTATCCCTATAAAATAAATATATATGCGTGAGTGAATGTATTTCCATTTTCTTTTGGGTTTGTGTTGTGTGTGTAGGTATATGTATATGAATATGTTGATTTATTTACCCTATTCTTCTCCTTTTCCATCCAACATCCTTCCTTCCCAGACATGTGTCAAAATTATACATCTTATAATGAATATTAAAACACGAAGATACATTAATGAACAAAACCAAAGTCAATTCCTTGCTGGGGTTCTCTTAGTTGTGAATGTAGACTCTCTTAAGAGTATTTATCATATTATTTGTATATAAACTACATACTATTATCCCCATGTGTAAATTTGGGACACTACTTATGGTATGTTTGTAGCCTCTGTTGACATCCCTATCATGATCTTTCAGCCTGCTAGTAGCTACATACTATTGTTTTCCAAGTATTAAGATGGAAGTTAGAAATAAAGTTTTGATTGCATACAAATATATTTTTAATATCACATGCATTTAGATTTCAAAAGTTATATACATTCCTTTTTTATCACAAAGAAATTTATTTACTTTTCCAGTTCTTTCATAATCCATTTTCTTGTAAGGTTTGTATGTTTTTCAGCTTGTGGGGTTTGGCATGACAGATCTTGACATTTTTTTTTGGATTTGAGGTTTTCAATTATGCATTCATCATTATTCAAATTCATTAGAAATGAAGATGTTATACAATTTCAGATATGGGAGGTTGTATTTTATTAGAGCAGGGTTGGTACTATGCCACTATGAAAAATATTATGTATGGGGAAACTATTGATGAAGAAAACTAGTTATAATGGGTGTTTGAAATTAAATCAACATGTTTTTAGTCAGGGCCCTAGGTTCCTATAAAAAAAGAAGAATATAAAAAAATGAAATCTACTCAATTTGAGTCTAGGGCACCATGATCTAGTGTTCAAGAAGAAAAATTCCATGGTAAATGTGTAGATTCAAGTATTGTTGGGAACGCTCCTTATGTTAGAACAACTGTGTTAAGACTACAGTTGGATAAGTAATATTTGGTATAAATTTTAGGCAATGAAAAACCCATGTAAGTTGGATGATGCATTCCCCAAATTTTTATTGTTCTCAAGGTAGGTGTTCCAATTTACTAATCAATGAAATCTGTATAAATTCAATTTTCCTTCTATTTGAAATCTAGGTGCTTGATTTGTATTAAGTTTGAATACTATAAAAAGATCACATTCAACATTTTTCATATCAAAGACATGTGTATACATGGAATTTCAGCTTTGTGATAAAAAAATTATAAATGATGTGGTAGTTATCTTGTAATTATAAAGAATTAGATTAAGTTAATAGTTCAATAAAGTCATTAGTTAACTTTATTTTCATCCTAATATTGCATATTGAATAAGTTCATCATTGAGTTTAGAGTATCACTATCCACTAGATTGGAAAAAAATAAAATCATGTTTAATGGAAAGTACTAGTCTATACATGGTATAATTATTATTTAAAGGGTACTAGCTTAATGGAAGAGGTACTACTTGTAAAGCATGAGGATGGTGGTTCAATTCCATCATGCTCTATTATCATTAAATATATGACTAAATTAATTGACAGAAAACATATTAAATTAATAAATGGAAGAAAAACAAGAAGCATTATAAGATGACAAAAGGACTTATCAATAATAAAAGTCAAACTACAAACAATCTTGGAAGTAAAAATTGGTGTTACTTGGGAAGTAAAACTTGGCATTATCTAGGAAGCAATTGAGGGAAAACAAAGAAGTAATAATAGAAGAAATTTTAATAGAAAAAATAGATGCAATAATAGAAGTCATATTCGAAGCAAGAAAAGACACAAAAATTGAAGCAAAGCTAGATGCAATAAGAGGTGTTATATCAAAAGAAAAATTGGAAGCAAATCAAGAATTAAAAATGGAAGCACAATCAGAAGAAAACCTGGAAGTAAAATCGGAAGTAAACATGGAAGTAGCACAAGAATAAAATTCAGAAGCCAAACTAGAAGCGAAAAAGGACTCCATAATGGTAGAGATACTAGAGGCAAAAAAGGATGTCATCATGATGTACCATAAGAATATGGTAACAAACGCCAAGGTAGTTCTCTCACCAAATTTCTTATTAGGGGGATGATACATTGGAGAATCAAGAAAAATCCTTGCCTACAAAGATAGATCTGAAAGGTACCACTAAAGAAGAATAGGGTAAAAGCACAAGACCTCAACCTTGTAGGTATAGAAAATTTATATTGATTCTCATTGTAGGAAGAGGATGAAATGTGAGTAAGAGATCTAGATAAGTAAATACAAATAATAGAGATAGAATGTGTGTACCTGAGAAAAATAGAAGAAGAGGCACTTAAAGCCTAATTTTCTACCTTTCGGTGCCCCTGAATGAGCTATTTTCTAAACTGAACCACCTGAGACCTGCAAATCTCAGCTAGGAAACCTTCTATTCAGGGCTACGTATAAGTTGAATTTATGGGTATAGGTCAAATTCGACCTATACCTGGCAATTTTGGACTCATAAATTGGAACTGGGTTCTAAAAATCTATTGCTAGGCTTACCATATTTGCCACTAAAACTTGCACTAGTAAAATTAGAGTATAGGTTGACCTTGACCTATACCTGATAGTGTTGGAACTTAGAATGAAAGGTGGATCTCTAGGAAGTTCTTCCAAAAGGGTCCTTGAATCGGAAATCTACAAATTATATTTTGAAACCTGCAAGTTTGAAAGAGTGTGTGTGTGGGTGTCTATGTAGGTGTTTTCCTTAAGCAACCCCCCATTTTGGTGATTTCCACCTCCATGGATAGCCGTTAGGAAATATAATATGTGTAGTTATCATAAATATAGAATATGTATCTATAATATAAAGAGATATGTAAATTTAAATGCCAAGATCTAACCCTAAAGATTGAAACCCTAGCATGTAAATGCAATCAATATGTGTTTGAATGCATGTGAGTGTGTAAATACTAACCAAAAAAGCATAGATATGAACATAAAATGGAAATCATACCAATCCCCCAATGACTAAATTACTCCTAGTCATCTTCACAATCCATTTTTATCTCCATGATGATGTCCTGAATGCTTGATTGAAGTTGTAAATTCTTGATAAGAATGCTTGAAAGAAGTCTTCAATAGTCAATGCTTTCTCCAACGAATGTCATCAAACTAGGGATTCCACCTTCTAGTTTATTGATGTTATCAAACTGGGGTATTCAACTTGCACTTGATTCCATTATGAAAAAATGAAGCAATTAAGTTACTTTTAAAGTGATTCGGGGTTCAAATTACTGAAGGCCGACAAAGGAAAGAGGAAAGGAAAATACCTTGCATCGGGCCCAGGAGCCAATCAAAACTTAGAACCTTGGGTATAGGTCTAGGTGGACCTATACCTAAGGGTGAAAAACTCAAGATTAAACTTCCAGACCCTGAGAGACATTGAGGGTGAAAAGGGATTCAAAGGGGAACATACAAATAAGCGAGAAAACATGAATTAAAAGAAAAATAGGGCCTTGGACAAAAAGTAGAGGACGATACATAGAGATTAAGTCCTACCTCAACTATTGAACAAGAAGGAGATAGAAATAAAGGAGGATGTATTAGATCCTACCTTGATTTCACCTAAGTGAAAGGAAGAAATGAGCTACATGTGCTTGTTAGTAATAACTGAGAGGGGGCGGGGGTGAATCAGTGGCCTCAAAAATTTATCCTTCAAACTTAACCACCAATTAATAAATCTCAGATTATTATGTCAAGACAAGATGCATGTCATGATATACTAATAATGATTAAATATCTATCAATTTTCTCTATCAATCCTTATTCTTTCTTGATTACCGATAAGAAATATAACTATTTACCGAAACTCAGTAAATAAGAAGAGTATACCGATCAATCCAGAGTTAGCTATGTAAGATGCAAAATAGTAAAGAAAGTAATCATACATACATAACACATGAATTTTAACATGGAAACCCTGTTAAGGGAAAACCCACTAGGACCGGTACCCCAATCTTCAGAAGTGAGCCCTGTTAGGAGCCAACCCCGTTAAAGGTTAAAAACATACTGTTAAGTGTGACATTGTTAGAGGATTTTATACTAGAGGTTGTCACTTAGTATTGGGAATCTATTGCTACCATCCTTGAATCAGCCTCCTTCTTAGATTGTCAATAGGTATCGGGCAAGTCCAATGCTACTTTCATGAATAAACCTTTTTGGCACTCCTGGAGATATACCTCAATATATAGAAGACTGTTAAGTCCTGCTCAGTTAAGAGACTTTGTGCTTCAATAGTTAAATTGAAACACTATGACCTGTTCATATTGCAACTTGAATTGTAGATTTTTAGATCTATTTAAATACATTACCTCTCTGACCAATGTATCAATTCACTCCTTGTGCTCCACACTTTCTACTCTATGATGTTGTGCTCACTGTTTGTCAGTGTGTGCATAATTCCTTAGCTCTTCCTTTAGCTTGTTTGATCAACACTGCATGAATTTGTTCTTCATTAGTTTCTCTCTAGCATCCTCTTTCTATTCACTCCCCTTAATCCCATTCGTAAATGAATTAAGCATGTCTCTTATATAGATATAATATTCATTATTTCTTGGTTCTTGATTCTTGGCGTGATAAACAATCCAGCCAATTAGATTTAAAGCATACCTCCTTATTTATCTCATAGATATCTTCTTGCCAACTATACAAATCATATTTAAATCAATCAATTATCTCTGGTCAAATAAAACAAAGTAGAAAACCAGTTAAGTATATATTTAGCTCTGCCAGCTAGATATTTTGTCATTTTCTAAATTCTTTAGACTGTCAATCACAATTGTAGTTAGTCGTCAGTTGCAACTGAGTGATCCATCGAGTATCATTTGAATTTTACTTGTCAGGAAACTCTGTATCTTTGGTCATGGAGCACTTTGGGTCTTTAGCTCGTCAGGCAACCTTCTAACTTTTCTCGTCGGGCATTCTTTGGTTTTTCTTCATCAGAAAACACTATGCTTTTGATCATCGGGTATCACTGTGACTTTTCTTCTTTTCTCTGTTCGACGGTGTGCACTCCATCAGTGTTCTTTGCCACTTAGTGAATACTTGACTTTATGCATTGCTGAAAGCATAAATTTGGTTCCTTTGGTTCTCTGAAGTGTTTGGCATTATGTACATGACCGTATAGATGATATCAAGTTGACATCAATGACAATACAGTCCATTAACTAATTTAATGACTTGCATTATCTTTAAACTTAACATTATAAAACATTCAATCAATTACATGTCATCAATCTCTCCCTTTGGCATTGACGGAAACATACTATATTATCACACTATACTATTTCTAATACAATATGAAATACAACATTTGAGATTCATCAAACTACCAATATTTTTGTTCTGTTAACCGATAAATGTTTGACCATTGGTAAGCTCTGTTTTAGCTTAGATTTGGTTCTTGCAACTCTCTATCTTTTGATGTGTTTTGTTCTCTCCTTGTGTCAATTTCTCTCCCTTGACTATTCTTCTCTTTTGATGTCTTTTTCTCTTTTCAACAATTTTCCCTTTGTATAATCTTTCCATACAATTTCTCTCCCTAAGGATATAATCTCTCCCTGTTGGAGTAATGTGATAATTGATAATCTGATTCTTTTTTGAAGAATGTGATAATATGGATAATCTCTCTCCCTTTGACAATAATGCCAAACAAATATATTACAAATATCTGACATTAATGTCAAATAATCATTTCTTTCTATCCATAATATATTCCTTGAATTTCCCTTATCCATCAACAATACAACAATATGCTCTGGTGCTCGGTGATGATATATACCTATCTGTTTATAGATGTAGCCTTGAAGTTCATCTCTTTTCTTGTGTCAACATTAATGATATTCTGATAATATATAGGCTGATGAAGCCTTCTAGTCATTTACTGACTAGTTGACAAGGGTTTGACCCCTAGTCTTTTCCTCAATATTCAAATGTATCCTTGGGAAGTGGCTTTGTGAAGATATCAGCTAATTGTTCTTTGGATTGCACATACTCAAGTGTCACCTCCTTTTCTTGAACTTATTCTCTCAAATAATGATACTTGATGGAAATGTGCTTAGTCTTTACATGCATGAATGGATTCTTGGAGAGGGTGCCAGCAAGAAGTTGAGTCCACTTTTTGGGCAAAAAGTGGAAGTGTTTTCCCTGATTTTCAAGTTGTCTGTCAATTAATGTCAAAATTTGAGGCACTTAGAGATTGAATATCAAAAAAATCCACTAATAGAAAATGTAGTGCTCAGAGTCTATTTTTTAAATATGTAATTTATTTAAATACCCACATTGTAGAAAATATATTTAGTAGGCATGTTTAAAAACCTTTTTTTCAAAATGCCTGTTCAGGACCATACCCTGCATGTGTACGACCACCCTATTTTGAAGTAAATAAATGAATTTCTCTAAATTATTTTGGGGGAAGGTAACTAACACATCAAAGATTGGTCAGAATATTTTTAATTTTTTTTTAATTGAATAATTTTTTTTTATTAATTTTTAATTGACTATAAAGTAAATTTTCAAAACCTCTCGTGTACGACCACCATAATTTGATAAAAATTTTACTTTTTTGAGAATTTTTTTTTTAAATTTTGAATAGAATTCTATGTAGATTAGTCACATATAATTCATTTTTTCAAAAACTTAAAATCAAAAAAGTTATTAAAGTTTTAGTGAACCTTACTATTTTAAGTTTAGGTACCACTTTTGATTAATAAATATTGTAAAAATAGTAAAATTTAT
>MU223464.1:853383-869524 GCA_018584345.1 Thuja plicata
CTTGGCATCAAAATTTCCATTTCTATCATCCTTTAAGATATAACATTGACTACCAAAGATTTTGAAGTAACTTACATTAGGTGTTTTACCATACCATAGCTCATAGGGTGTCTTCTTTGTGTCCTTCAATTGTAATTTATTTAATGTGTAGATATTAGTATTGACAACTTCACTCCAGAATATTTGGGTGATGCCTTTCTCTATCATTAGTGTTCTAGCACAATCAACTATGGATTTGTTCCTTCTCTCAGCAATCCCGTTTTGTTGTGGTGTTCTTGGTGTAGAAACCTGTCTTTTTATACCATGCTCATTGTAGAAATTAGTGAATTCATCTGATATAAACTCTCCTCTATCTGATCTCAAGCATTTCAAATCCTTACCACTGTGTTTCTCTACCATAGCCTTATACGATTTAAACATCTTGAATGCTTCAGATTTATCTTTTAGAAACATGACTTTCATCATTCTAGAGTAATCATCAACAAAGAGAATAAAATATCTATCTCCATAATAACTCTTTGTCCTCATTGGTCCACATAGATCAGTATGGACTAATTCTAGAATATTATCAGATGTATGGGTTTTATTTTTGAAACTAGACTTTGTCATCTTACCTTTTTGACAATTCTTGCACATGATGTTATCGGGCTTTGACATCGTCAGTAAGCCTCTTACGTTTCTCCTTCTGCTTATTTTCATTATGTTGTCAAAATTCACATGACACAACCTTTTGTGCCACATCCATATGTCTTCATTTCTAGTCATTAAGCAAGTGGTGTTAGTATCATTCAGATAGAATAAGTTACCTTTTTTCTGTTCACCGGTACCAATCAATCTTCCTGATTCATTGAAGATCTTTGCCTTCTTATTCTCAAATGGTACTCTATGACCTGAATTATTCAGCTAAGAAACACTCAATAGATTATAATTCAATCCTTTTCCCCAATAAGCATTTTCACATTTAATTAGGTTATTCAACATTATAGTTCATTTACCTTCAACTGGACAAGGTGTATCATTACCCATTCTTACTGTACCACCATTGTAATACTCAAAAGTGTTAGAATTTTCTTTGTCACCGGTCATGTTGTGAGTGCAACCACTATCTATAATCTAGATGTCATTATTTCTAACCTTATATATGAGTGCAGTTTCTACATACCTTTCATCTTCATCGGAATAATCTTTCACAGCCACAAAGACCATCTCGATGTCTTCATCAGGTTCGCTGTTAGTATCTTCATCTTTGCAAGAAGCTAGGTAGCTGGCTTTCTTTCCTTTTTTCTTGTATTCTTGGGTATCTCTTATTTTTGATTACCGTAACTTCTGTAATCTTTGTTATCACCTCTGATAGATTTCTTCTCAAAAGATCTGTCATTAATTCTGTCATCTTTTCTTCTGTTAGGACATATTGCAACAAAGTGTCCAATTTCTTTATAATTAAAGCATACAAGTGGTAACTTTCCTTTGTATTTACCTTTTCCTCTTTGTATTCTTCTAGCCATAAGTGCTTCTATTTCATCTAGATCTTCTTCTTTACTTTCACTTTAACTATCTCTTCTAGATGTGTGTCTATGACTTGATTTGGTTATTCTCATAGAAGATTTAAATGTAGACTCTAAGTCTGGTAAGACACTATTATCAAATTTATTCATCTCAAATGAAATCAATCTACCAATTAAACTATCAAGAGTAACTGTATTGTTTTCTACTACTCTCATTTCTTGAATGGAAGAAACTCTAATAGCATATACAGGCAGTAAGGTTCTTAAGATTTTACTTACCATTGTCTCCTCTTCAAGTGTACCTCCAACTCCTCGTATATCATTGACTACTTCTTTGATTCTTGTGTTGTACTATGTGATTTTTTCTCCTTTCATTCTGAGATCATCAAAATTTCCTCTAAGGCTTTCTACCTTGGCTCTCAGAACATTTGTATCACCTCCATGTACAAGCTTCAGTTTGTCCCACATCTTATTTGCAGTTTTGCAATCTTTGACATCTTCAAATTCAGCATCAGAGAGTGAGGAAGAAATCTCTATGACCATGCAATTGTGCTCATGCTTCTCTCTCAATTGATCTATTGTTAATGATCCTATCAGAAACACATATTCAGTATCTAGGAATTGAGTAACATCATTACCAATACCTGATAACTGGAGTCTTATCCCACTTTGCCATGAAGAAAAGTTATCTTTGTTTAGCTTGGGCACATCTCATCTGTTCATCTTGTGATCTTTAGCTTTAGGTCTTGAAACCTTCCTTTATAAGAATACAAGCTCTGATACCAATTGTTAGTAATAACTAAGAGGGAGGGGGGGGGGGGGGAATCAGTGGCCTCAAAAATTTNAGGGGGGGGGGGGTGAATCAGTGGCCTCAAAAATTTATCCTTCAAACTTAACCACTAATCAATAAATATAAGATTATTATGTCCTTACAAGATGCATGCCATGAAATACTAATAATGATTAAGTGTCTGTCGGTTTTCTCTGTCAATCCTTATTCTTTCTTGATTACCGATAAACAATATAACTATTTACCAAAACTCAGTAAATAAGCAGAGTATATCGATCGATCCAGAGTTAGCTATGTAAGATGCAAAATAGTAAAGAAATGAATCATACACACATAACACATGGATTTTAATGTGGAAACCCTATTAAGGGAAAAACCATTGGGATCGGTACCCTAAATTTTCACTCTTCTGAAGTGAGCCCTATTAGGAGCCAACCCTGTTAAATGTTACAAAAACACTATTAAGTGTGACCTTGTTAGAGGATTTTATACATAGAGGCTGTCACTTAGTATCTGGCATCTATTGCTACCATCCTTGAATCGACCTTCTTCATAAACTATCAATAGGTATTGGGAAAGTCCAATGCTACTTTCATGAATCAACCTTTTTGGCACTCCTGGAGATGTACCTCAATATATAGAAGATTATTAAGTCCTGTTCGGTTAAGAGACTTTATGCTTCAATGGTTAAACTGAAACACTATGGCTTGTTCATATTGCAACTTGAATTGTAGATTTTTAGATCTATTTAAGTACATTACCTCTCTGACCAATGTATCAATTCAATCCTTGTGCTCCACACTTTCTGTTCTGTGATGTTGTGCTCACTGTCCATTGATGTGTACATAATTCCTTAGCTCTTCCTTTAGCTTGTTTGATCAGCACTGCATGAAGTTGTTCTTCATCAGTTTCTCTTCAGCATTTTCTTTCTATTCACTCCCCTTAATCCCATTCGTAAATGAATTAAGCTTGTCTCTTATATAGACATAATATTCATTATTTCTTGGTTCTTGATTCTTGGCGTAATAAACAATCCATCCAATAAGATTTAAATAATAACTCCTGATTTGTCTCGTAGATATCTTCTTTCCAACTGTACAAATCATCTTTAAATCAATCACTTATCTCTGGTCGAATAAAAAAATGTACACAACCAGTTAAGTCTATATTTAGCTCTGCCAACTAGATATTTTGTCATTTTCTAAACTCTCTATTATGTCTGTCACCACTACAATTAGTCATCAATGACAACTGACTGATCCATCGGTGAGACTCCAGTTAGCTTCGTGATCTCCGTTCGTCGGGCATCATTGGAATTTTACTCATTGGGCAACTCTGTATCTTTGGTTGTCAGGCACTTTGGGTCTTTAGCTCGTCGGGAAACCTTCTGAATTTTGTCATCGAACATTTTGTGGTTTTGCTTCATCAGGAAACACTATTCTTCTGATCATTGGGTATCACTATGACTATACTTCTTTTCTCTATCCAACAGTGTGCACTCCGTCAGTGTTGTTTGTCAGTTAGTGAATACTTGACTTTTATGCATTGCTGAAAACATAACTTTGGTTCTCTGAAGTATTTCGCATTATGTACATGACCGTACAGATGATATCAATTTTACATCAATGACTATACAACCTATTAACTGATTTAATGACTTGCATTATCTTTTAACTTAACATTATCAAACATTCAATCAGTTACATGTCATCAGTGCTTATAAAGTATCTAAAATGAAAATTTATAATGTAAATACACTAAGGAGGGTGCTAAAAAGTCATTAAATTGAAAAGAACACAATTTATTCCAATTTAAGATGGTACACATGGAAGCAAAACCTGACATCAATTTGTAAGAAAAAATGAAGCTTTTTTTGACGCCATACTAGAAGCAAAAAATTTTGGCACAAAACTAGATGCAGCATATGGTGCAAAGATGACACAAAATTTGATGCAAAACTCAAAGAAAAAAAGGGTGCCAAAATCTGGAGGCACTTGGGCGCTAAATCTTGTGCTGACATGAAGGCTCATTTTAAGAAAAATAAATACACTAAAGTCCAACACTGATTTAGGTGCTAATTATCTATTCTGTTGTAGTGATTGAAAAAGAAATTCATACACTGAGGAAGGAAATAGAAGATGCAAGACAATATATTGATAAAGATCTTAAACTAAAAGGTTGCAGTGATATACTTGACAATATGTTGAGTACACAGAATTAGGAAAAAAGTAAAGATGGACTTGGTTTTGAAAAAGGTAAAATCTCTAATGAGAAAAACATAGAGAAGGTTAACCTAAATGAATTCATGGACCTTTAACAAAGATCAACAAGATTTAATTTTGGTATGGGAGGGTAAGAAGTATTTCAGAAAAATCCTCATGTTCCATCAATGTCTTTTTGATAGTAACTATTTATTATGTAAAAAAATTGGTCACAAGGTGAATTAATGTAGAAGTGAATTAAAAAACTGTCTCTAATGGGAGATGCTATGATTTTAATAAGTTTGGACATAGAGCTACTGAATGTATAGGTAAGGTATGGAATAATGTTCAATCGTTCAAGGGATATTGTTATTATTTGTACAATGAATATGGACATAGAGCTATTTAGTGTAGTAAAAATAGAAGACTTGAAGAAAACATGAGTGGAAGTGGATCTAGGAAAGGTCTGGTATACTATAGCTATAATAGGATGAGATGTATTTCTAAATAATGTAGAAAAATAATTTTGAACACAGATGGTTTGGAAAGGAAGATTGGTGTCAATGAAGAAAAGAAGAAGATGAAGTAATTTTGGGTAAAGAAATTAGAACATAAAGTTGTGGTAGAAAAGATTGAAAATACTTCTACACCTACTCCAGATTCTAACCTCTCTTTTTTATACTAAAATTTTTAAAAAAAATATTCTCTATTGGGGAGAAATAAAAGAAAAACTATTGACCACCCATTTAAGATAGATGTAGAATTGCCATCTATGGATTCTTCCAAAGAATTCTAGTGGCCTGAAAAGATGATTGTTATTTCTCTCAAGAATTTTATATAATCTTTTAAAAAACCCTAGCTCAATAAAGTGTATATATTCAGCATCTCAAATTCATTGCATCATTTATTCATCAAAGAAGTGCTTTGGAGAAAATTTGTACAACTTGTGATTATGGTGAAAAAGGTATTTATTTTGAAAATTTGTTGATATATAAAATTCAAATTTTATTAGTGTTTTGGATGAGGCTAGACCTATTGTTAAATACACTCATTCATATCACCGAGTAAAAATTTTACTAGTGCATTTTTATGGTTCTTCATAGAGTTGTTCACAATGGAGAAACACATTGCTACAATGATGTATCACTAAAAGGAACATGATATGGAAAACTGAATCAATTTAGGAGAAAATCCAGCATTGTTGATTCACAAATAATGATGAGAAAGTATACAAATCTAGAGAAAATGGGGTTAGATGTTATGAATGATTTTCCACTATTTACCAATGAAAATATAGTAAGGAATATGCTGAGATGAATTCACGGTGATTTCCTCTAGTTGGATAAATCATACCTTATTTAAAAGGATTATTTGAGGATGATAATTAGTTTATGTTCAAGATGAGTGGTGCTTGTTTTAAATTCTTGTAAGCATGAGGACATTTAAAAGCTAACTTATTTTATTTCTCATAAGAGAGCCTTAACGTCTGATATGGTTACAAACCCTAGTGTATGATATGAAACTATGAGAATATCATATAAAGTTTACTACTGAAATAAGGAATTTTCTACTTCTTCTACCCTTGAATTTTTCACCTTCTAGATGTTGAAGGATGATAGATGAGATGAATTGTGTGAGGTCTTGAGACAACAATTAATGCACAACCTGCATAAGACTAAAGAATAAATGTATGCCTTTAGGTATGTATCTTTAATTGGGTGCCTAATATTTTTGTTTCTAAATGCTTTACCAAATTTTTAAAATGTTGTATGGAGTTGTGAAATGTACATTGGAGCTCAGATTAAGAGTTGGTTGGATAACTTGATTGATAGTGATGATTTGGCCCAAAAATTTCTCTTGGATCTTTGTAAGATATCTATAAGATATCAGACACCTCTGATGGTTGTGGCTTGGTTCAAAGATGAAATTACCTTTTTAGTGGATAGAGATAAATTTTTTATGGAAGCTATTGAACCAAGGTATTCATGGGTATCTTTATTTCCCTATGAAGTAAAAAAAATGATTGTGTCTATTAAAGTTTCCTAATGATATAGAAGTAAAGAAATTTTGAACATTTAAGAAATCAGTAAGATTTAGATATCTGTTGTGACAAGGAAGAAATCAAGAGTTTAATCATTTGTTGCTTCAAAGACCTCCTATTCTAGGAATTCAATTATTATAGTTTTGTGTTTGAAAGTAGAAAAAAAAATGATATTTTAATTGTAAAAACTGATGTTTTGTGTAGAGAGAGTTTTCTACTCTTGTAGATATTTATTATGAGGAAGATGATGTACTAAAAATGAAATATTTGGTGTCTGCTATTTTTTCTATAGATTTCCCTCCAGTTGAGGGAAGGGAAGAGTCCATGAATCAGTAGAAATGATGTTCATGATGGTAAAAATAAAATTGGCATAGAAAAAGGTAATCCATTCTTGCAATTAGGAATTGCGAAAATGTCATTGTTGATGTTGTTGAATTGTACAAGCATCTTTTGTTGTGGCCTACTCACACAAAGAATGTCAAAGAAAATATAGACTCCATTGAGTCTTAGATTGCAAAAATTGCCCAATCTTTTGATACTTACAATGATAAAAGTGGAGATGTAAGGAACAAAATACTTGAGGTGTACTCCAATATAATTTTCTCGCAGGGTTAGAGGGATATATACATTTTTTTTTTTATAATAATTTGAGAGATGTCTTGGAGTTTTAGCAGTCCACTTTCATAAATATACTTGCAGATGCATAATAGTGTGTAGAATAAGAAATTTGAAGAAGATGAAGAGGATTCGTTTGTTCAGTGTGAATTTAATAGTAGGATTCTTTGTGATACTATTAATTCTTGGAATACAAGTCTTATTTCTTTAGCGAAGCGATTCAAAAATATGTGGCCCAAGAAGAAGGTTAGTTAATGTTTATTTCCCTCATTTGATAAAAATATGTCTACATATATTTGAAGGTGATGTCACAATAAGGGGGAGTAGAAAGCTCATTTTTGGGGTTACCCTTTTTCCTTGATGTTAAAGGGGGAGAGGTTTTGTTGAAGATCACAAGTGTTTCCATCAATGAAAAAGGGGGAGAATATTATAAATATAGATATTTATTGTCATTGATGTCAAACTTATGGGAAGAATGAAGCATTGGTGAAAGATTTATTGGTTCAATTGTGATTTTTTTGATGGTTCAGATGTTTTTAGACTAGTTAGTTTAGTATGGATTGTAGGAATTATGGTGGAAGTTATTTTTGGTGGATATGATATAATATGTCATAAGTGTGATATATTTCTAGTTATCTTCATTCAGAAGATGCTCATCTAATGATACAAAATTCTAGTTATGTTTGGGATACTATTGTGGTGGTGATGGGGAGCTCCTATGTTATGGTTTTTTGGCGCAAATTGGTGCTTCTAGTCTGTATCAAAATTTGGTTTAATAATGATGATGTGTACATGTATAGAATCTATTTGTCTAGTTGTTCTTAGTTAGATTTTGAAGAAGTTAGTTGGTTTTTTCTACTGTTCTAATACTTTATCAGATATATTTTATGATGTGGATTACTTTCCTAGTCCTATTTACTTTGGAAATATGGAAGTATGATCATGTTAACTATCTCGATTCTATGTTAGTGATCCAACACTAGTTTTAGGTTTGGAGCTAATTTCTACATGTGATAACATGTAGAGTTTGGAGAAGTTTATTGAATACTTTTGGAAGGTATGCCAACAATGTGCAGATCTCCATACATATTCTTTTCCTTTCGGTTATGACTTTTGTTTAAGGGTTTTGGCCAACCTTGTGCCCACATGTTATACCCTTTGACATTGGAATCACTTGTTGTGTGATCTAGATAGTATAAATGAAATATCTTGATGAACATTTGGTGTGGTTAGGTCATAGGTTATATATGATCTTGTGCTTAGGAGAAAAGTGTGTAGGAAAAAGTGCTATAGAGTGATTTTGAGGTTTGAATGTTAAATATTGGAGAGATGAAGACATGTTCAAATGCATTCACTTTGAAGTGTAATCTAGCATACCAAATGCTATTTTTATCTGTTCAATTTTTCTTCTATAGTTAGATCGTATTGCACTTCTTTCTCTAGAGAAGTGATCTTTAGATTGAAGGTGATCATTTGTATCTTACTCTATAGGCAGTGAACCTTAGTTACAAATTTTGAGTATTGAGCTCTCTATAAGTGAGCCTAATACTTTGTACTCAAAGGTATATACATATATTATGAGATATCTCTCACCGTGGTTATTCCCACTTTGGGTTTTCCACACGAATTATACTGATCTTGTGTATATGATTTTTTCTTTAGTTTATTTATTTCATACATAATGATGTCAATGAATTAAATAAACATGTTGATAATTTGGATCAAGGATTAATATTTTTTTCAGTGGATTTTGATTCACCCCCGCCCTCTTACCATCAAGGTATGTCCAACACCTATCATTGTAATAAAGTAGTTTTTCTATCTTAAAAGTAAAATTTTATTATTTGGTCTTGGAGTGTGAGAGTAGGTTATGATTCATCCTCATCATCCATGCTCAAATGTAGATTATTATAAATAGAAACCTTATGTAGATGCAAGGTTGAGACAACATTTTTCAAACAATATTTATATAACTATTACTATTGGTTATATTATCTTTTCATTTCTCTCTTGTTTCTCTTTGGTAGTTCAGTTTTTGTTTTTATTTTTTCTTCAATTTATCAATAGAATTATCCTCTTATATATGTTTTTTAATCTCTCAAACATAAAAAATGATAATATTTATCTTCATTCTTCATAATACTCTTCTTATTTTGCTCTACTAATAACAATAATATATGTGAAATTTTCTTTCTCTAATTTTTTCACTTTTGGTAAAAATCAAACCTCTCTTATCTTTCTCTTTCCCTACCAATAAGTCACATGCAATTTACTTCCAAATTTTCCCCCAGTCTACCTCACTGGAGAAATCTAATACATTGCGAGAGAAAATGAAGAGTGGCATATTTTTTTCAAACTAATTTTAGTTATTACTTCTGAACTCTTTGCAACTAACCCCAAATAGATTTCTCATACCTGCTCTATAAAATATCAAAACCTGAAAGTTAGTTTAATATTTAGAAATAAAAAATTTATTTCTTTAAAATCTAACAAACTTATTATTGTTGGCAAGTTGACCCCCAGGGAGTACATGACTTATTTTTTGTTTTAATTATGGCAACAAAGTCATAAGAAGTTTTGACAGCAAACTTAGTAGTGAAAATTGACTAAGTATAGAAGACTCTACATAACAGAGATACACAAATGATCAGAGCACCAATGCATGTGTGTATGGCTGATTCAGAATAAGCACCTTTAGACATAAGGTCTATGATATGTTTTTATGCTTACCCTACACACATATATTATATAATGTTAGTACAGATAAGTTACAGAAAGAACAAGTACACTAGCAGTTCAGAATACAAAGTATGGAGTCGACATGAGCCGACATCAGGTTTTTGATTAGCGTGTAATATTTTGTTATGTAAAGGCTAAGAACATATTGTAGTAAGTTTGTAACCATTTATTAAACATTATTGTAAACACGCTTAAGCCAATTTTTTTGGAAGTGTTGTGTATGTTGTTTTTGGGCTGACTAAGGTCTTGTTTATAGTCGCGTCTAATTAGGCATAAACATATATATGCAATGAAAAGATATATTTGAAGTGTCAAAGAAATATATAGAGTAGAGCAGTAAAAAGATGTCAGTATGAGATAGAGCCCTTAAAGAAGATAAGAGCATAAGAGCATAACCGGAACTGATCAGACATTTGTGTCATATACAACAGTTCACTTTTAGATATAGTGCATATCTATTCTCAGGAGGTTGTAGCCTTCTTTCTCATTGAGCAGTGAACTCTTGGGCAGTGAGTCCTCACCCCTATCAAGGTTGTTTGTAAAAGACTCCTAACAGGGTCAGGCCTTTAACCAGGTCATTGTATTTTCATTGTAAAGACTACTCCTAACAGGGCAAAGGAACTTTAACAGGTTCATTATATTAGTGCAATATTTGTGGGTACTAATTCCCACCGGGGTTTTCCTCTAATCAAGGTTTCCCCATAATCATATTATGTGTTATGAAATCTTGTGTTAAGCTTCAAGTGATATATAATTTATTTATGTTTAAAGTTGCTGAACTAGAATAATTAGTTAAACACTGATTCACCCCNCCCCCCCCCCCCCCCCCCCGCTTAGTGTTTCCAACAATTGGTATCTGAGCTCTGGTCCTCTGAAAGAAAGTTTAACCACTTGAGGAGATCATGGATTCAACAGAAGAAAAACATCTAAAAAAGAATCTTGAAGCAACCCTTGAAGATGTAGACATATCTAAGAAATAAAATGAGGAACTTAAACTAAAAGTTGATGGCTCACAAATTCTTATGAAAAAGTTAAGAAAAGATTTGAAAGATTCCTCTACAAATGATTTGGGGAAAATGGTCAAGAAAATGAATGAAGAAAACTTATCTTTAAAGGATAAGATATAAGAATTGATTGATCAGTTAAGTGATAGCCTAACAGCTATTGAAGAGAATAACAAAGAAAATAAACAGTTAGATGGAAAACTCATGCAAGACAATATGAAAATCTTGGAATTGGAAAATATCAAGAATAAGATTGAATCTGAATTATCAAGAGAAAAAGACCAAATTGATAAAATTCACACAAGTTCTGATTTAATTCAATCACAGCTTTATGCACAAAAGATAAAAGGTGACACCACTGGTATGGGATACAATATACCTCAAATTGAGATCAATTCATTACAAGAAAGAAAGAAAGCTCAAACAAAATCTATAGAAGAAAAGAAAACTAAGAATCATGAAGAGACTAAAGCAGAGCACAAGGCAATCAACCATACTTGCTATGCCTGTAACGAACATGGTCACTTGGAAAGAGATTGTAAGGATGTAAGACCCTTCAATGGTTACTGTTACTCCTATAATAAGTTTGGTCATAGGGCTATTCATTGCATGAAAAATCAAAGAAATCAGTCACAACTAAACCAAAGGAATCAGACTCAATACAATCAGAGAAACCAACCTCAAAGAAACTTGCAGAACATTACATGTTAGATATGTAATTACAATGGACACACAGCCAAGAAGTGCAACATGATGAATAACAACATTAGACCTCCTATCATTTGTCACACATGTGGAAAAGCTAGACACATCTCAAGGTTTTGCAGGTCAAGAACACAAGGACAAGAGAATCTTAAAAGGTCTCTGTTTGAAGAATCATGAGAAGTTAAGTTTGTGGAAGCTAAAACTAACTCTAAAAAAATATGGGTTGAAGTAAAGAAGGATAATGAAGAGAACAAGGTAGTAGATGCATCCTCAATGGACGCACCTTCTACTTCTAGATAGTTGACCCTCATGGCCTTAGGGGGTGCTATTCTAGCTCTAAACCCATGTGTGGTTGGTATACTCACCTCTGAGTATGCGCCTTTGGATTCATATCAGTGATAACAAAATAATGCAGTATACATTCATGCATTATCTATACTTCATTATGAATAAAGTTTGAAAGTCTCAGTAAAGGAACTTACGACATTAAATGTAGAAAAACTTTATATAAATCGGTGGATTGATTGATTATTCTCATTGTTCACATCTAAGATCAAAAATTTTCAAAGCAAAGAAGAATTAAGCATCAAAAGCAATCAAAGGTATTGATTTGATCAGTTGGTAAATAGATTGCAAGTTGAAATAGAACCCTAGCAGTCACGTCATTTCAATTTACCGTGAAACCCTACTTAATCAAGCTGTAAGTAAGTATGGAAACCCCAGTTGTATTTGACATTGCTAAAAGGAAGAGATTTGTCTTTAAGAAGCATCCATTCAAATATATATTAGATGATGTTGAAGGAGCATTCTCTAAGACTCCACTTGGAATCGTGTACGTGGAAGACATTCGTGCGTACATCTACTGGAAGAAGGAAATAGTTGGAGACAACATCATAGCTACTCTTATGGGTTTAATGATGAAACCAGACTACTCATTCAAGGATAAATATGCACATCTCACTGATAAACCTATCTTTGAGTATTCCAACGCGCACGAGTTCTATGAGCCAGAATGGGTGAAGATATTACTGAGCAGGATACATGAAGACCTATATTAGATTGGTGAGGTTCTTGTCTGCATCACTGCAGACCTAATCTAGGAAATGACTGGACTTCCTAAGACTGGACCAGTTCTTCATACTGGCAAAGATGTTAAGAAGCAGGTTGAACAAGTTTGCTTATCTAGAAGTGAAAGGTGCAGCATGAATTTCGATCCTATTAAGGAGAATGACATCAACCTACTCACTATGATACTTGGATACAAGTTTCAGTAGGCAAGCATACTAAATATTGTGTCCGCAACAACAATTCTAGCAGCAATAAGGATAGTGAAAGGTAACACTCAGTACAATCTCTGTGAACTATTGCGCGCATAGCTGATTGAGAACATCAAGGCTATTAAGCATGACAAGAGCAAGATATTTAGGTTTGACTCTTTGATCATCTACCTATACTTCCACATTGTTTCTAAAGTTGCAAATCTTTACCTAGATAGGAGTAAACCTACTATGTCTCAGATATCACTAAAAGCTACATCATATAGTAGTGCAAAAGATACTATGGACATGGATATCAAAACATTCAGGATCAAGATGCAGAAGAGGTTCAGGATACCTGAGAAGATAGTTGAGAAATACAAAGACACCATATGCTTCATGGTGGACACTGACTGTACTTGCATGGAGGCAGTTGAGCCTAGAACAAAATGGATTCACCCTTTTGGTTATGAAGTTGAAGAACATATTTTGGAAGGTTATGCACAAGTCCTCGTATCTGTGCCCAAGGATCCCAATGAACCTAGATGGGGTACTTATAGAGAAAAGAAAAATCAAGTTGATTCTGTCTTATACAGTGCTGACAACAAAAGAAAGGCATCAAGGATTACCTCAAATATCTTAAAAGTTCATGGTGTTACACAAGAAGACCTAGACAGAGCTAGGGAAGCTAAGATAGCCAAAGAACTTGAGAAAAATCCCATTGAAATAAAAATAGAAAATTTGGATGATATGCCTAAGAAGAAGAAGAAGAAATCAAATCTAGACACATTTGTGCCATCAACCACCATTGATCTAGAATCTTCTCCACCTTTTGTACCCAACAAGATGACTAGAAGGAAGAAGCAAGTTCCTACAAGTCATCCATCCTCAAGAACAACAAGGAGCAAGGTAAAGAACACACAAGCCCCTCCTGAGGTAGGATTTAGACCTAGTCTAACTGTTCTAAAGAACATAATTGTTAATGAAGGAAGACTATAATCTCTCATGAGTGTATATGACAAATATCAAGAGATAGACAAATCAGAAATTCATTCTATGATCATCTCTCACATGATTAAGTTCAAAAGGACAGTATTGGAACTCAAAACAGTCATACCAGACAAGGTATGGAACATACTTGATGTATTAAAGAGGCAAGAAATTGAAGAGGATATGAGGATAAGAGAAGAAATATTGGATAATCTTCTTCCAATATGTTTGCATGATGAGAAAGCCATTTTGTTGGATTTAGTAAAGCCACACCTAAGAACCAAAACAAGAGTTCTCCACATCATGAATAAGGAGTATGATCTGGTTGGTGAAGATACTCGGAAAGATTTTGAGCAGGTATTTTTAAATAGACATATGTATCCTTCAACAGTGCCTACAACAAAGGTAACTCCAGTTCCTCCCAAACAAGTTACAAAACCAATGATTCAAAATGAACCTAAGATAGGTCCATGGGTTTTAGTGCCCTCAGTTTAAACAGCCTCTGATACAGTAAAAGATTCAGGAGATACTATAGTGATTGATGACATCAAAATATCCATGACCGCCTCTGACAATGATATGGACAAAGTTGAAAAAGAGTTTGTAAGCACTGAGGAGACAAAGGAGGTGTGCACTGATGACACATCTTTACAACAAGATGAAGCTCCCTCTAAAAATTCAACATACTTGAATAAAGAGGAAGATAATAAAAATAATGAGACACTAGTCATGGAGATCCCAGTAAAAAGTGAATGCATGGATACTAGTCAGAATACTATATTCACACCATCCATTCAACCATCTACTTCATTGTTGTCAAGCTTAACTCCTAACTTAGCAAGTCTGGATGCATGGGGAGAAGAAGACTTGATCAAGATCAGTGTCCTAGCCATGGAAAAATCCAAAGAGAAACAAGTTATGAGAAACCCTCTCTTTTTGGAATCAGTGAATATTCTGAATGACCTAGTGCCTGCGAACAAGAAAGTAGCTAAAATTTAGTCAGTTGATGATGTAGACATTATCCTAACAAGCTTCAAAGCATATTTTACAAGTTTAGTAGACTTGGATACTAGAATTGTAGAAGATGAGTATAAAAAGGAAAGATTGAATGCACTGGTAAAGAATTTTTCCTTAGATTTAAAGTCATTAAAGATTGGTAAGTCTATGTTGAAAGAGTTGGCAAAAGGCAGAAAGGTTATAGAAAATTTCATGGACAGAGGCAAACTCACCTCTGAACATATCAAAAAGATAGAAGAGGCAGATATCTTGGTTGATAACATAAGACACTCAGTTGAAACATCATCCCAAGAAATAAACATCTTCAACAATATCTATCAAGGTCAGATAGACAAGGTAGAAAAAGCTAAAATGGAGATCGGTAAGATAAGGATCAGGCAGACTTAGTTGAGAAATGCACTTGCACCCTCCTTAGCAGTTCTGAATGAGAACATTAAACAGATTGATGCAACCATTGCTACTTATCATCAAGGACCCAACATAGATTTGACAAAGATGGAAAAGATCACATATGCCTTATGCGCCCATCTACAAACAATTGATGCACTAAAGGCATTCTGGCAGCAAGAGATGAAGAATCTACAGATAGCCTATCTAGATGTATACATGGAGTAAGTATCTAGAGACCTATAATTTTGACACCTTTTTCATTAATGTCAAAGGGGGAGTAATGCATGTATGAGGAATAGTGTATATATATATATATATATATATATATATATATATATATATATATAGTATATGTTGAGAGAAGAGAATATACTATTTTTGGTGTTAGTTAATTTTGAGAAACTTGGCCACATTCCTTTGTTTCCATTAATGAAAAAGGGGGAAATTGTTGGCAAGTTGACACCCAAGGAGTACATGACTTATTATGTGTTGTTATTATGGCAACAAAGTCATATGAATTTTTGACAACAAACTTAGTCGTGAAAACTGACTAAGTATAGAAGACAATACAGAATAGAGATACACAGATGATTAGAACACTAACGCATATGTGTACGGCCGATTCAGACTAAGCACCTTCAAACATAAGGTCTATGATATGTTTTTATGGTTACTCTACACATGCATAGCATGGAATCTCATTACAGATAAGTTACAGAAAGAACAAGTACACTAGTAGTTTAGAATACAGAGTATGGAGCCGACTTTAGGTTTTTTATTATCGTGTAATCTTTTGTTATGTAAAGGCTAACTGCCTATTGTAGTAATTTTGTAACCATGTATTAAACATTATTGTAAACACGCTTAAGCCAATATGTTTGGAAGCAT
>MU223464.1:892362-904655 GCA_018584345.1 Thuja plicata
TACTTAGCAACTCCACCCACTTGAGAAAGTCCACTTTCTCAAGCTTGACCTCCTTAAGGTCCACTTCCTCAAGCCATCTTCTTACACCCCCACATGCCTTATTAATGCCTTCATTAATATGAAGACCATAAGCCCATGTCTCTCCCATGCCTTATTAATGCCTTAGGAATTAAAGGCTTTTACATGTTCATTTATTGGGCCTCCTGATTCATAAATGAACCTTGTCCCCCTCTCTCTCTCCCATTCTTCTATAAATAAAAGCCTGTTTTGAGAGCAAATAAGCCTTCACTTGAGATTAGAATTGCATTGTTATGCTGCTAGAATAATCATAGAATTACATTCATATTATCTCATGCTAATTTACTATTTCTATTTCATCTTTTAGAGTTAAAATGCATGCTTTTCCATCATTTAGCTTGTTTTTAAAAAAAATCCTTCATGCTAGGTTGTATTAGTCACTGATTCATAGCATATTCTGAGAGCTGATATGTTGTTAATCACACTCCTCCTAGTTAGCAGGCAATAAGTCAGTTTTAGTGGGTTCTATATTCTTTTCATGCTTTTACTAACCCCTTTGATGCTAATATAATGACTTATTGAGTGTTTGTGTTGATCCTGACAGGTACCCATTTACACACACACAACTGTAAAGATAGGTCGATGTGTTTGTGACTAGGATTGATGGATAATTACTATGAAAACATGTTAGGAAAATCATGATCAAGATCTATAATCTCACAATCATCAAAATCAATAGCGTCATGTGTATCATTGTTAGGCATAAAAGTGTCATCATCAATCGTATTTTATTTATGTAAATTAATTGTAATAGAATCTAAGATATGAATTGAATTAGCATGTTTGCACATTTTTCTCTTTTTCAAATTTACCTCATCCTTGGGATGAAGCATGGATTTGGCAAGACAAATGATAGAATCAGAGGGTGTATTAGGAGAAGTAATTTTTTAGAGGTACACTCATAGGCTTTAGTACGATGTTTATGAAGGTGGTCACGAGCTTGACAGTTACACAAAGTTTTACTTGAAATAGGTTGAGGTCCAGGATCAATGACCATAGGGACATTTTCTTCTTTAGGAGGAAGAACTGGAGGATCCACACTAGACTTATGTATAGAATGTATGCAAGAAAGCATAGGTATAGAAGGTGTAGGAAGAAGTCTTGGAGAAGAGGGTGGAAGAATCTTTGGCTTGATAAGTTCACAGATCTTCTAGATTTTATAGTTTTTATATAAATGGAAAAAAGTTATTAGGTTGAGGTTGAGGTGTGGATGGCCAAAAGAAATCCAATTCAAGAGAATCTCTTAGGACTGAAGGTTTGTAAAGGCTATGGTTAACTGTCACAATTTCTCCATTATGAGGAATTTAATGCATTTATGAAGAGGAGATACCACAACGCTCATGGATGTAAGCCAAGGAAGGACAAGTTTGACTTGAAATTGATCTAAGGTTAGGATAACAGTAAAGGTAACATCTAAATGTTTATTACCAACTTCAAAAAGAAATTATATGGAACCATAAGAAGGATAAAGGAAACTATTACATGTTTGAATCATCATGAGGGATTCATCATAAACATCATGCTACAATTGTCTACTAAAAATATATGTTCTTTAATTATCACATTCACCATGAAATTGGGATCAAAGGTAATGCAAGGATCAAGTTGTAGTTTGGGTTGGACTTGTTCAACAAGACTGACAACATGACTGGGATCATTAGTTTCCATATGATACTCAATGGGTTAAGAAGATGACAAAGGTTTGATTGACTCATTAATGTTAGTGGTATGAGATGGAAGAGGATTAGTATAAATTTGCAAATTTTGGTTGGGAGGTACTACAAATTTGTTTCCTTGGTCATTAACACCTTCAACAGATGTAGCATTGAAATCAATAAGGTCTTATTTCTCAGATCTAAGACAAACATTTTTCAATATCATGTCCAAGCTGACGATGGTATTGGAAAAAGGCTTTTTGGTCAAAGAACTTTGGAAAAGGTTTGGAAGGATAAATTGGTTTGCTAGGATGAAGTGTTAACATTTTAGCATTAATCAACTTCAACATCACATTATGCAAAGATTTAGAAAGTTTTGTAAAATTACGAAATCATTTAAAATAAGATGAAAAAGGAGTCACACCTTTGGATATTTTTGATTGCTGGTAAAAATAGGTTTTAAGGGGACCCAAAACCCCTTACAATAAAAGCATAAAGATAGGTAGCTAAAAATAGACTAAACTGAAACAAGACTGAGAACCAGTCTACAGACCTAGATAGGAACAAAAAACCAGAAAAAATGCTCCAACAGCCAGAAACCAAAAGATGCAGCACCAAAAAAATAGGGGAACACTAGAATCAAGCCAACTACAATAGAGTGTCCTCCGCTACCTTCTTTGCTTCAGCGACCTTTTTGATGGCCACATTGAAATCTGAAAACTCTAAGATCCTATCTTGAATCTTCTTCTTCCTTGCAGAATGCGTGCGCTTTCCCAGGCCCTCAACATCCATATCCTCTTTGTCATCAACCAAAAAAGGGGAATCCATTTCAATTTTAATGGAGTTGAAAAACTCCATAGTTGTACCCATGAAGACATTATTGTCCGTCATGTGTTTTTTCACCGTATTCTCCAAAGAGTCTAGATAGTCATGCAGAGTTTGTAATTTCCTATCATCTACATTCTGATTGCCAACAAAACCCATCGACCCAGAGTTAATGAGATCTACATGGGAAGACAGAGCTCTGTAATTGAGATGAAGAGTTTTTATTTATTTAAAAACCCATTTCATTAGAAAAAATGAGTACAAAGACATAGCTTTATCATTTTGAAGCACCCCGAATGGGGGCTCAATCTTGTCATCCATGTCCTTCTAAAGAAGCTGGACATTCCGCTCATGCATATCAACCATCTTAGAAAAAGGGATATTCTTATAGGAGGCAAGGTTAGCTTCCTTATCAATTTTGATTTGTTCTAGAGTTTCAGCCTCTTTCTGTTCATGATGCACCTCCATAAGCACCTCAAGTTTCAAAGAGATAGGGACATCATGCTCCTCCAAACTTGTGTAATTTACCAGAATGGGGCCTTTTTGAACTTCCATTTCCTCATCATCAACTTCATGCAAATTATTTTTATCCTTAACAATGTGGGTTATCTTAACATTGGGGGTATCCTTAGTTTTCACCTCTTCATCAATAGAACCACTCAATGAGACAGACAGACACATGTTCGTCAACATTGTCTGATGTGTTGATTTTTATGAAGTTCTTTTTTTTTTGAATCACTTGAATTTGATAATTATGAAGCACTGCACAAAGTTGAGTAAAGGAAGAGAATTCAGAAAGAAAAATATTATATCTAATGTCTTTTTTAAAATTAGAAATAAAAATGCATTGAACCTCATTATCAGGCACATGATAAGAAATTTGAGCATGCAAATGCATAAATATACCAATAAAATCAATCACTTTTTCCTTAAGACCTTGTTTAAAATACATTAAATCAGTTAATGATATTTGAGGACCAATCTTATTTTGAAATTGTTGGATAAAAGTGTTAGCAAGCTTGTGATAAGAATCACTGAAATAAGGGGTAATGAACAAAACTATTATAAGGCCTTATCTCGAAATGTCCTAGTGAACAAGTTTTTCATAAACCTTTGATCATGAGAGAAATCACTACACAATGTTTGGAATGTTTTGACATGAGTCAAAGGATCACCCTTTCCATTATAAGTCTCAAGACGAGGAATATCCATGTAGTGTGGGATCATAACACATATGATATCTAAAGACAAAGGACTAGAAATTTCACATGTAGGAATGTTGAATTTTGATTGCATCAAGGAAGCTATATGTTGTTGGAAAGAAGACACAGTTTGAGCTAGATTGTTAAGGATTGGATCATTAGAATGCATTATAGGAAGAGATGTGTTGGAAGTGTTTGGTATATTGTTGGATATAGTAGGGATGGTGGAATATGAAAAGGGAACACTATGGTAAGTGGGTATAGTTGTAGGAAATGAAACACTTGGCATACTTGAAGGAAAAAGAGGAGCACTAGGATTAGGAAGGCTCACATAAATAGGATTGGAATGTTGAAAGGAAGTTGTGATGATAGGTGGACAAAAAGTAGAAATAGAGGGAATTGAAGTGGGAAAATGATTAGAAATTTCAAAACTAGGAGGAGGCCAAGTGTATCCTATCTCTTGAGAAGCTTCTTGAATGTGATGAACATTGTTATGAACAATTTGGGGTAAGGAACAAAGAAAATCAACATCATGTTCATCATTTTGGATGTATTTCTGTAAACCACCAATTAATGCTACAACTTTAGGATTAGAATATTCTTGACTTAACCAATGTTAAATTTTTTTCATGTTCATGGAGATCATTTAGATTTTCTCAGGAGAAACTCTTAAGGCTTCCTCTTCATCATGAGAATAGTGGGAAGAATTGTTCTCAAGAGATGGGGGAAGTTCATGGTTATGCATGTTGGTCTCACCAAGATTCGAAAAGAAAGAAGGATCGAGATTAAAGGAACCCATATGTCTATAGCTTCTCCTAACCAGAATATTATATGGATTCAAAATAATAATGCTCATGCAAGAAATGAATGAAAGGGAAATACAAAAGATGTGTGATTAAAACTAGGAGATCACAATAGTAATGTAAATCTAACCTAATTTTAAGATTAAAATAATTAATGTGTTGTCTGATTAAGGAGATATCCAAATGCATAAATTGTAGCACTATGATGTGAAAATATACAACCGAGATCTAGATATAAAATGCATAAATAACTCACACAAAAGGGGCATCCAACAATAACATCAAAATAAGGTATCATGCACTGGGTTCACCAAGATTTATAGTTAGGTGAACATGAAAGATATACAAAGAAGATCTAGCCTCCAAATCAAAACAATGTCACATGCGTTTGGTTCACCAAAATGTATATAGGAAAATGGAGAGAAATGGTAAGGCAGAGATCACTCACCAAATTCCATTTTTTGTGTGGGTAGGGGACTATACAGTTGGGAAATAGACAAACCCAACCTCTTTGTATCCAACCTTGATTAACACAACCCAAGATGAAGGGTGAAAATGCAAAACCTAGATGCAAAGGGAGGAGGATAAGACCTATTTTTTCTATTAAGGAGTTAATGGATTTAAATAACTGATTAATGAACAGGGACAGATCTGAAAAGTAACTAAGGATGACTGATGCAATGATAGATATGAAAGAAAATGCAAGATTGGAGAAATATTTGTGCACCTTGAAATGAATTAGGAGGTTATATGCTTTGAAATTGCAATTTCTAGTCAAAAAGATGTCACAAAGTAAAACCATTCTAGATCTAGGACCCTACTACCTGTAACTTCTGCCTATGAAAATATGAGACTTCCACTAACAATTCAACTTTTTAGGTACAAGTCAAGATTCAAATACACCGAGCTCTATTTGCGATTGTGTATATTCTAATTCCGATCTTTGAGATAACCCCAAAAATGCCCGAATCTAGTTTCACAGATCCCAAAGCCTATTCTTGCACACATAAAAGGGGAAATTGTTTGTGGAAAGGGGTTTTCCTTGCTCAAGACCTGATTTAGGAATCAACCTTGAAATTGATATGTAATTGAAAATATGAAAAGGAAATAAAGGTAAATGTTTGATTCACCTTGTGTAAAACCCTCATGAACAGATGTAGAAATAATAAAAATTCATGAAAATGCTTGCATTTGAACTTGGAATGGAGATGTAATAAGATCAAGGATGTCCTCACCAATGTATGAGATCCATAATAACCATCTATAGATCATGAATGTAGCTATACCACTTGAAGAAGAATGGAATGAACCTCCTTATGCCACTTGGGAAGCTCTCTACTTGGCCATCATGGGAGAGAAATCTTGCATCAAAGGAAGGATATTGACTTTCTTGAATGGATCTATGAAGAAGACTTGGATACCTTGGATGGATTCCTTGCCTTCACCACTTGAATGCTTCAATGCTTGTATGCTTATGCTTGCATAATATTGGTACAGTTGCTTGATCATATCATTATAGTTCTTAATGTATGTTGCAAAATGAGGGAATAAAGAATCCTTTTATACTCATTTATAGATTCAAATGTGGGCAAGATGACACAAAGAAGAAATGTGAAATACATAGGAAGAAGGGTCCCGATATTGGACTCTGGGCCCAATAAAGACAAACCCGTAGGGGGTGATGTCAAAGTTCAACCTCACCCCTGCGAGTGCAGTCAAACTTCGACTATACCCCTATGTAAAAATTCCTAGGATAGGGGGGAGACCCATTGGGAGATGTTAAAAAGGAGTTAGTAAAAAAGGATAAATGGGCATAACCGACTATTAGATCTTGAAATAACCAAAATGGGGTCAATAGTTCCTAAAATACATCTAATTATGGGTGCTCACTTTTTAAGATGATATAACATTTTATTTTGAGAATCTTCAAATGATATGGGAAGTTTATAGAACTGTGTACAATTAATGTGACCATTTTTTTTGGCGAGTAAACAACATAAGCCTATATTTTTATTAATTTTTAAAAATAAATTACAATTTTTCCTCCATTCAGTGTGGGTACCAGAGGAAAAGAATGGAGGCAAGAAACAATTATGGTGTTGCCCAGTAGCGAGGTCCAAATACTAATACAAATGGTTTAAGGGGCATTCCCATTATTACATAAAATAATTACAAGGGAATTCCATTAAATACATATTATTAATCTAAGGGCCACCACTTACTTACAAAATTACGTAAAATAAATTATAATTAAGTTGATTACATGGATTTGGATTCTTGAATATGGACTTTCCCAGACTTCTCTTGATAACTGGTTCTTGAACTTCCTGATCAATAGTTTGTACATCTTTAATTCTTAAGAATGTTGATCATTCTTGCACAATTAGAAATATCCACATAAAATTCTTTCTAATCACTATATTGAGACTGTTAGTAACTTCATAAAATAATCTGTTCAAATACTGCTATAAATTTTAAGAGCACTTGAATAATATTCCCATTTTATTCCCGGTTTGGTACTCATCCTATCCCTAGGATTAATATCATTGTTTCATTACTTAATAATATGAATTTATGCCCTTAAAATATAGATTTGATAAAATATTAGCCCATATATACATAAATGAAGGATCAGACCATTAGTCATTAACACCATAAATATGTAGTTAATTAGGCCAGGAAATTAATTAAAACAAAGATATAAGAATACGAAAGTTCATATATCCATCCAAGGCTGTTGCAACCCTATAATTTCTTATTTGAAATTATTTACACTATGCAAGTATTTAGATAAGTAATTATGAGGGCTACAACAATCCTAATGGGAAATAATTAGATTCGATGGTTTAGTTATAAATTTTGATTTATATTCTGATCAAAGTTAAATTTCTACAATAAAGTAAATCTATTAATGCTAAAATGTAGAATATTGAGCCTAGCTTCTTAAAAAAAGATAAAATATATACTACTTATATGATGAATCATAAGTGTTAAAGATTTAAAGTATCAGAGTATACAACAAAACTAACTAAGAACTATTAGTAATATCATAAGTGTCTGTAAGTACCCATAAGTGCATGTATGTATCTATAAGTGTTTGTATGTGTCCATATATATCCATACATATATATGTGTGTTCATAAATGTCCTTAAGTGTTAGTAGTTAACAAAACTAACTTGATACTAATATTAAACCTTGGTACTCAAGTAATAATGTTATAATGTTGTATCAATTTCCATGAACTAATTATGACTAGCTTAATTTAAAATGATCAATCAATCATTCCCATATTCCACATGATATCTCACAGTTTATAATAGTTACTAGCATATAAGAAGATTGCATAACTTAATAATAATGATAGTTATATTATTGATGATAATAATCAGAAAAACCAGAACTAGTCGGTTGACAACTCCCTAGTCCCTCCTCCTAGGAATACATAGATTATTGTCTATGTTATCCAGTACTGTATCCAGTTTAGCTGAAAGAAAATATTTAAGTTCAAACTTAAGCATAGTTTGTGAATAGCATCCTTGTCTCTATTTGTGTGAATGATTGTAGCAACAAACATTTCTATTACCTCTGTGTTGGTTTTAGGCCTATCTTCTAACTTAGATAATGCCCTCCCCACTATTTTGAGCACAACCCTAATGATAAGGGGGCGTTTGGAATCTATAATCATCAATATCCTTCTCTCATTGATTTTCCCCAAAAGACCATCACCCTCTTCTAGGCTTTCATCCTTATCAATGCATCCATGGCTACAAGAGAAATTCCTATCTGTTTGAACACTTACTCACACCTCTATTTAATAAAAAATCTTACAAACCAAAGAACATCACCACTAATTATCATAATTTCATAAAATATTAGGTGGATTGTTGAGTACCATATTCGCATGGAATCACTACAGGGAGTGTTCGTATGGTACGAAGATGGCAAAAAAAGTATACCTTATTGTCGCATAATTACTAATAGTGTCAATATTACTTAGGATCATATCCCATGGTTGTAGGATTAGAGAACATTTTTAATTTTTATTCACTCATGCTTATCTAATATCGCTGAGGTAAGTATTTCCACATATATATTTATTCCTTGTTAAATATAATTCTCAGGTATTCCCCGTCAGCCCCTATGTTAGAAAGATTGTTTGCCAATTTATTTCCCTCTCTAAATATATGTTTAAATGTTGTATTTTAAAAAATTTTAATAGAAGATAATGTATATTATAATTTGGAATGTAAGTAATGTGACCAATTTTAATTGAAATATGTTTTCAATAAAAAGGTTATAAATTGATATTAATCTCCAAATTTAAATGAGTTAGTAAAGATTTTTATAAATCAGTAGTTATTATTAAAACCTAAATATTAAAATCCAGGGAATCATGTTTTATCTTTTCTTCCCTCTATCTTAGCTTGAACATATATTTAGTGTTTTCTTATGCGTGTCACTATAATAAATTATTTTTCTTTGTTGAAAGGAGAAAACAAACATGTTATTATTTCAAGAGGTGTAATTATATAATGACATCATGGTTTCTATCCATATCATAAAAGTATAAAAGGATAAGAGAAATTTTTTATTCCTTATCCAATAAAAAATAGTAGCTTAAATTTCACTCTACATTGTTGTTTTTATGTGATTGCTAAATATTTTTTAAACTTTTTATCTCTTAAAATCTTCTACATGAATTTATAAATTATACAATATAAGTATGTTGGTCTAACCTCTATTGGACATTGGTCAATAAGGTCTCTCTCTTTATCTCTATATTACACCTAACATTTGAAGAACAACAAAGAAAGGATAATGAGATTTGTCAGTCTTGTATTTGACTTTGTCTAAATTTTAAATTTTCTGTCAAAAATTTCAATGGTTCTCATGTTGAATCTATTGTGATAATTGAATTCATGCAAGAATATGTAAACACATCAAGAGTAAAATTTTATATCAAAATTAAAGGTGTGTATTTACTTGAGTTTTTTTTAAAAGTCTATATCACACATTGCTATGAAACGTTTAACCTTGCCAAGTCAAAATAATAAAATCTTAGAATTTGTTGTACATTGAAGAAATGCTTTTTAGAGACATGTGACTTAATTAAAAATGTTATGCATGGGGTCCTCACTAAGGGGGAATACCCTATCACATGCTTTTATATTAGGGTTTTTAAAATGGGAAAACAATAGGACAATATATTGCCTATTTTAGGGGGGGTTGAGTGAGTGGGTGAGAGATGAAGAGGTCTTATAGAGGAAAAAGGGTATGTGGGGTATTGGGTAGGAATTTGAGGGGGGTAAAAAAAGGAGTTTGGGGCAATAATTTTTAAAAATAGGGGTATTATTTTGTATGCCACAAATAAACATGACCCATATTTTCTTAGTGAAGCCCATGTGACACTATGGTAAGTTTTTATATTATACTACCTTCTAGTTTGGGAGTTTTTAAAATTTTAAAATTCTACTAAACAATTTATAGAAATAATCAAAACAGGAGTTTTAAATGGTTGGAGAAAAATGGATTAAAGGCAAAAAATTTAAAGTTGTTACAAGAAATATGACAAATTTTAATTGAAAATGTGGTTTAGTAAAAAAATTATAAAATTAAATTTATCTATAAATTTGAACGAGTTAATAAAATTTCCATGCAAAAATAGTTATTATTAAAACTCAAAGAATAAATATCCAAGGATGTTTATTACAAATCCACCCTTGGTGATCCTCCTAAGAGAATTAGAAAAAAAAAGACAACAAGGTGTTGGAAATATATATTTTATTATTTTTTGTCATTGATGTTAAACATTAAATTCTAGAGGTGTTGTGTTTTCTCAAACACTATGGTGTGAGAGTCTTCTATATTTGGAGAATTAATATTATGTGTTGTACATTTTGGTGCTACTAAACCTATAGAGTAGAAAAGATAAGTATGTATTCAGTGTTACAAAATTCTGGAAGATATGTATGTATTCGGTGGAAGTTAAGTATGTATTCAACATTATAGAATAGTGGAAGATAGGTATGTGGAAGATAGGGATGTATTATGGAGATTGTATTCAGTGCTTCAAAATTATTTTCTTAGGTCTATAATTCATTGGTTATATCTAGATATTAGCGGTTCAATGACAAAGTTATATAATTGAATATAACAGGTATTCAATTATATTTTGTAGAAGGTTTCTACTCCAAAAGACAATGTTAAAGATATGCAGATGTGATTTGAATTGTATTCAGGTTTTGGTATTGGTTTAGTGTTTCCTTTTGATCCATAAATTATTTTATGTAATCCAAAAATAGTGTCTTGAAGTTTTTCAGTTAAGATCAGCTCTTGGTCTAGTCTAAAAATCCATTATGATGGCTTCTGATGTAGACTATTGAAAAGTGACATGGATTCAATGTGGCATGTGGATCTCACCATGACATGTGGAGGTTCAAATGTAGCTAGTAAGTGGTGTCGTTCTTTGAGCAATGTGGTACTACACATTTGAGTTGGCAATGGAAGTTGTTCCATAAATTATGGATCTGGTATTGGGCTATGTGTAATGTGTTCATGGTCACTCTCCTGCCTAAAGTGGATTATGCTACATGTTTTAGGTATGGGTATTTAATTTAAGGTTTATCTCTTGTTTGGATAGGTTTGTGCTATGTGTGACCCAATTATTTAATGTTTATCACTTATCAGGTTGGGTCCATGTTAGGTATAATCTTTATTTTGATATGGATGCTTCTAGCATGGGACCTTATTGTATGTTTTCATTGTCATGGACAACTTGTGAATTAATTATAATATGCTTTAAGAATGGTCAACCTTCTTGTAAAATCCAATTATCTATCTTGTATATAAGTACGGTGTGTGCTAGGAAAAATGTAAGTGTGTAAGAGAGTGTGTAGTAGGAAAACCAATGAAGATCTATTTGTGGAGTTTTAGAAGAGCAAAGTTTAGTTTATGAGGCCACAATATTTTGATAGTGGTAGAGAATGAAATGTAGTAACAATTTGTTATTGAGGTTGATAGTGTTATGTAGATCAATTGCATTATTAGGAGAAAAAAAAAATTATCAATTGTGAAGAGTTGTATGCACCTTGTCCCTATGACAATGAGTCTTTGGTGCACAAGTTTGTTGCATTAACTTTCTACATTGGTAGTGGGACTCTATTTGCAAGTCCAAAGTAGTGAGATCATATATGTATAAATTTTTTAATGGGAGTGAGCCTCTATTTTAAAGTCTGGGGTAGTGAGATCCTATATTTCTTGTAATCAGAATATATACATTAGTGAATTATCTTTTTGGGCAAGTTCTCACCGTGGTTTTTCTCAGTTTGGGTTGTATAAAATTTTAGTGTTCATGTGTTGTTGATTGTATTCATTATTTTCTTAATGTTTTATGTGGTGAATATTGGAGTTAGTTGTTTAGTCAAGTGTGATTTTAGTTAATGTTGACTCACCCCCCTCCATATTAACATTTAGAGTGTGTTCATTATAAGAAAATCATAGAAAACTATTAGTCTAAATCATGATGGAGTGAAAGAAATTGTGAGCTATAGACTCAAAAAATAGATTCTCATTCCATAACATTCTTTCTACAATCAACATCAAAAGATCATCTAGCCAACCAATTAGCAACAAATTTCTATTCTCAACAAATATGAACTAAAAAGATGGAATGAAAATTTTATTCTAGACATAGAATTTATGCCACATAATTAGCCAACCTCGAAGAGGT